>VZSG01000086.1:839788-869342 GCA_013398315.1 Nothoprocta pentlandii | reverse complement strand
TGCATAAGGCAGTTGCAGGATTCTGGTATTTTCTCCGTCTTTGCTTTGGAAAGTTTGGTTTGAGAATAGTGATTAGCTTTAAGTATGAAACTAGTTTTCATATTTTCAGGAATCCTCTGAGTCTTCAGTAGAAGGCTTCTGTGCAGAGTTATGAACTGGCTACCAATTTAATCTATTTTGGTAATTAGAGAGGAGAAAAAGATGATGTATTCCATCCAGAACAATTATAAATCACTTGCAGATGGTTTCAGCAGGATGTAAAAATAACAGGTTCCTCTGAGTAATAGTAAATATCCTCCAGGTTCTTAGCTTAATTGTGACCTGATATTTTTCTGTTTGGAGAAGCAGGGAGTAATTCTTGAAATATTCTTTTTATGCAAGGCATGTTTGCTAAAATGTAATGCATTTAAGCAGTGAACATCTTAGTATCTTTAATACTTAGGCAAGACCCTGTTTTATTCTCCACATCTAAATGTGTGTTCCCGTATCTAAATCCAGTATTGTTAATGTCTACATGTCATGTAGACATGAAAATGATGCCAAACTAGTGGCTTTTATTCCCCTTCTCTGATCTGTGCATGGAGTTATGTCTCTGAGCTGTGCACTTCCTCCCTGTATAGTTACATCTTCAAGATCTTTTGTACGACTTAAGCTGCCTAAATTGCTCTCGTGGTGTTTGGGTTTCGATTGTGTGGCAGGCCCAGGTAGCTCTTTCCCATGTGGCCGTGCAGTTACTTGAGCACAGATTCCGGTATTACATAAACAGGCTGCAGTTCCACGCTCGCAACGTGCCGTGTCAGATAGCTCCGTGAAACGAGGCAGGGAGGCCACTGGTGGCTGTTGAGGAGAGGAAATAGTTTATAGGGGAGCAGGATGGGCCCCTGGCTTAGTTTCCTCTCGTGCTGCCTGCACACCTGGGTAACACACACCACTGCAAAACAGCTCCCACTGTTTTTACAGATAGTTCTCTTTCTGGTTGTACGTGCAAAGACATTTTTAGGTGTCTGGACATAATTTAAATCTGTCTACTTTTTGTTAAAAGAAACACCCTCTGGTGACTATCCTAATTTAAAATGTATAAAGATTTGTAAGCAGCAGCATTAGGAATAAAGAGACAGTTCAGTGAGCTTTCTTCTGTACTTACAAATGGCTCAGCAAATGTGACACTGACTGCTCAGGAGTTTTCTGTGAAGGGAGCATCTCAGGAAGCTACATGGGAGAAGCCAAGGTTTACACATCTCCCTGAAGCCCCCAGCCCGGTGAGATGCACATAGCCTGGGTAAGGTTATGTGGCATAGGGTCATTTAAACTTGTAATGGACAAAAGCGCGTTTTTGCTGAAACACAGGCTGGTGGTGGGATGTTTTACCGGACTCCAGAGCTGTAGGGTTGGTTGCTCGAGCTCGGCAGGACTTCGGCTGTAGAGGAAGTAGCATCACCAGCAGTAACACTATAGCTATTCATAAGCACTCGAGACTGAAACTAATGGCTTTTTACTTGTCTTTTTATATTGGGGTAGCTTGCTATAGATTGTTGTTAAAATTGAAAGCTTACTGAGGCCAGTGTGTACCGAAATGAGACTTCTGAGTCTTTTTTTTTTTTTTTTTTTTTTTTTTTTTTTTTTTTTTTTTGTATGGGTTTCCTTAGCAGCACATACAAACTCAATACTGTGACTGCTAGCAAAGATTTTTGAGAATAAATACAAAGACATCCAAGCTTTATATTAGCAAGAGCCCTGGAACAGGCTGCCCAGGGAGGCTGTGGAGTCTCCTTCTCTGGGGATCTTCCAAACCCGCCTGGATGCCGCCCTGTGCCCCGTGCTCTGGGTGTCCCTGCTGGAGCAGGGGGTTGCACTAGATGATCTCTAGAGGCTCCTTCCAACCTCAGCCATTCTGTGATTCTGTGTGAATAGCTCTATAGGAAACATCAGGAGACAAAAATGGAAAAATCTCTCTTATGGTCCTTACTCACGTCAGGCAAGATACCAAGCCGATTTAATTGTACAAAAATAAGGAATTTTCCACCCACACGCTCTTTAGCCCTCACTGTTTGAATAGCACAGACAAGGCACTGCCTCCTGTTTTCTCAGTAAACTGTGTGCAGAGAACAGAAAATCTTCACAATATAGAAGCAACAAAAGGCCTAAAGGATTTCTCTGCTCTACTGTCTTAGGGTCATGGCAATCCTAACTGCATACAAACTTGCCAATCCCATGTAAGTATCTTTGGGATGGTTCCATACAGACAGGAACTCTTTCAGACTGCCAAATACTGGATGCTGTTGCCTGGTAATGGATTCATCAGAAGCTGAGCTTTACAAGAGGTTTCTTGCAACATTAAACAGCAAGCCATATGCTGCTTAAATGCATGCAACAGCCTTTCTTAAATTGTATTTCTTTCTCTTAACCTTCTGTTGATTTCCTCTCTCTGATGCAACTTAATCCCGCTCCTCTGCCCAAATGATGTCTGTTTGAGATCTAGCATTGGGTTTATGTTATTGTCATCTAACATAGGTCCTGAAAAGGCACTTGGACCAGAGGCTTGTAGACATGTTGAAGCCCCTGCTACTCTGCTGAAAAGAATCCCTTCTGCCTACTGGGATGGCTGAGCTTGCTCTCAAAGCCAGTCCTTTGGCTTAGGTTGTCTGAGCATTTAGTGCAGAGATATCTAGTCAGCTTTAAAGGTTTAGGATCAGGCCAGCTTTAAATATTTAGGATCAAGTCAGCTTTAACGGTTTAGGATCAGTTTTGTCACATGGTGCTCAGATGACCGGCCATCAGCTTCTGAACGACCAAGAGCTGAGGCAAGAAGTCCCGCTAAGAACAGAGTGCCCAATATAGACTGCCACCAGCATGCAAAATAGGATGTATTATGTCTAGTCAGCTTAGGTTAAGTTGCTAGGTATAGATTGCTTTACAGCAGGTGGAAATAATAACCCTGACTTTGCACCCCTCAAAACCAGTGACCCAACTGCAGCAATCATTAGTGGATAAGGTCACCTGGCTGTATTAATAAAAGGAGGAAAATGAAGCATTTCTCAAATCATTTTCAGCATCAGTTAAACTCAGGTGATCTGCCTGGCTGTGGTGGGCTGCACAACCTGTCAGTGTGAGCTGCCAATCGAGATTCCTGTTCTCTAAATGCAGGTATCTAATCAAAGCGAAGAAGAAATGAAGGTTTGATACTTACTTTCTCAGGACTGCAATTTCATTCTCTATGCTGCTCTCCTTTCCCTTCAGCGCCTTCTTGGGAATGCACTTGACTGCAAATAGCTTCCCACTTGCTCGCTCTTCAGCCAAAACAACTTCAGAGAATGCACCCCTGAAAGAAGAAAAGAAAAACCCGGGTTTTAAGTGATGTCATTTCTGAAGGAAAGTGTTAACTGAAAAGCAACCACGGCATCTAGTTCTCCTGCTGCTGTTAATGACAGCAGTGGCACTTTTAGCATCTTTCATTGCCTTACGAACGCATGCAGACATTCACATTGAGGCAAATATTACAGTGTTACCAAAAACAACAATTTTAATCAAGAGCCATAGTGTAGCAGAGACATGAACACAGGTGGAAAATCAGAGGGTCCTATTTCTGCCTCTGCTGCTGATTTGCTGCATGATGCCACCGATGGCACTTTTGCCCTTTCCGGAGGTTCTGCAGACTTACTTCACAAAATACTACAGGTCCGTGGCGTTTCTGGGACTAAATCACCCAACTAGTGCCAGGAGCAACTTCTGGGCTCCGCAGCCACCACAAGAGGTCAGAGCCTCCGCCGCCGTCCTCTCCGCGAGGCAGCGCGGAGCATCCGGAGCGTCCTGGTGACGCAGGCAGGGAAGCCGCTGCGGGATGTTTCCATGCCCACCGGATTGCTCGGCACAACACACCACCACGGACAAGCCTGGGAGCCCCAGAACGGGATTAAAACACAAGCCCGAGCATCTGCCTTCACAGCAGCCTCCCCGCGGTTACCCCAGCGAGGAGAACACAAATAAACCAGAAGAAACCTCATCAGAGAAGCCAGGCGCTAATTGCCAGGAGTGGCCAGAGCCTCTCCCTCGTTGCTTATGCCATCACAATCTATTATTTCTTCCATGCTCATTTCTTCCCAAGTAGCATATCCCAACCCAGCGCTTGTCCAACAAGCTCAAAGTCCCCCAGCCAAAGGGTCATGGTTTATTTATATGGAACACAAAAACGTACAGGGCATTTTCCTTCTTTTTGTTTCCCCCTTCTTCTTCCACCAGTGAATTATTTTGCTCTCTTACATAGTGAAAACTCTGTTTTCACAGCTCAGGAGCAGGCTGAGCGAACACCACCGCGCTCGGGCCAGCTCTTCCCCTGTTAATATTTGATCACAACCTCATTAAGCTACCGTGAACTTTCTCTGCCTTTCATTCCTCGTGACCGCCGGTTATCTAGATGCTCAGGGATAAACAGCAGCTCCTTCCTTGCGTGGCCGGGCTCTTCCTTTTTAATTCCTGCAACGGGGATGACACAGGCGGGCACCTCTGACCTCACGCTCGGTTCCTGACTTGTGAAACAACCGCATGAATCATTAAGCCAAAGGATAAATGAATCAGGCAAAGGAAGAGGGTACTGATGGGGAAAGAAATAGCCTGTTTACACAGGACTGCTCTCGTAGTTAGCAGCAATAGGGAAACAAGGGCAGGAAGTTAGGAAGAGATTAAAAGAGGCTGTCACAAAATGTTTTTGGCAGTTTGTCTACATCCAAAAGTAACCCTTTAAGCAAAGGCTAAGAAGTTAATCTGTTTTCTGTCTGGTTTTACAAAGACAGGATGGTGGTCCAGGTCACATTTAGACCGTTTTAAGTGAAGGGACAGTCGCTGCTTTGGGCTCTGCCCTCTGTATGTAGCCCACATGGCTGGTCAGAGCTTCACCGACTCGAGCCTAGAGCCCACACAATTGGTCATGCACTAAACAGAATAAAATCGAGCAACCCAATGTGCTTTTAAAGACCTAATCTGTGCTTTCCTATTATCACACAGTCCTAGCTATTCAATTCTCCAAATACTGTTTTCATCCTGACCCTTATATTTGGGCGAGCCAGTCTGAAACTGCAATAAAATCCTTTCATTGGGAAGACTGCTCAGGACTTACCAGCTTCAGTTGCAAGCCAGGGTGCTCAGACACCCTAGCTCTGCTGGTAGCTGTATTTCACCAGCCCCTTAAGCCCCATCTGCTGCAGCTTTCCACACTGCACTTTACTCCAGCTGTGTCTTGAACAATCTTTTTGCCTGTAGTTACAGGCTGTGCAAAGCAGCATAATCACACTGGTCATTCACAGATCACACAGCTCTCCAAATGTTTATGAGACTATAAAAACACAGAAAGCTTCCATTCTGATCTGGATTTCATTGCCATTCTCAGACAACAAAATGAACTAAATCCCTTTATATCCTTCTGTGTAATAAGCCCAGCTGTGGGAAATGCCTCTATTCCAGCTGACTTCACAGCATTCCTGCATTAGCATCTCCCTACGCTTAATAGGGCAGCCATGGGGTTCAATGGCTGGGATCAACCTTTGGCAATTTAATGTGCCTGAAATGCCCTGGAAATGGGGAGAGACTCTTTTTAGAAGTGACCAGCAATAGGACAAGAGGCAATATGAATTTGAGGAAAAGCTTCTTGACTGTGAGGGTGCAGAGCACTGGAATGGGGCGCCCGACGAGGTGGTGGAGTCTCCTTCCTCGGAGCACAAAAAAAAAAAAAAGCAAGGAGCCAAGTGACAAAAGAAGGATAAGAGAATGGAAGAGAGATGTAGATGATGCAGACAGGGATCAAGAAGTTAAACACAGACTGAGAGAACAGTACAGGACAAGACAGAAATGCTACTAAAGACCAAAGAGCTAAAAGACAGCAAAGACATTGCTGCTGCAGTGAAAAGTAACAGTTTATGGACACACAAGTCATTACTCTTACTTCAAACACACACAGCTAAATTCATCCATCCTTAATGATCCAATCCTGCTCCCACTAAAATTCTCTAGACTTCTTCACAAATAAATAACCAAGACAGAGTCAAAAAGGCAATATAACTCGTTTCCTTGCTAACAGTAATATATCCCGTAACAAATTCTCTACCTCCTCAACTAAGGTCCCCAGAACGACTGAACTATGAGGTTTGCTATGGATTTCTCCTTCTAGTGAATCAATGTGCCATTTGAAATAAAGGTATTACTTTAAGGTCTTCCGTACTTCCTAAAATTCTTAACTGACAGTTAATAATCATTAATTCAGTGTACTAAGTGATATGAAATTGTTTAATTTTAGAAAACATTGTATTCTACAACATCTAAATGACAGGACTTTTTGTCAAAAGGACATTGTTTTTATTAGGTATCATCCTATAATTTTACGATAAAAGACAGGAAAATTATATGGAAATTTGTTTGACAACCAGAATGGATCATACACCTGCAACTGATAGGATGCTGGATTAACACCCCACCTCTCCCCTAGACGGTACCATGTAGTCTTTATAATGATATGTTGCTCCCAAGATATGCCAGTTTTACCCCATATTCCAGTAGCTCCACAGTCATAACCCTAAGACAGAACAAAATCCTGAAGACACTTTTGGGTCCTTTCCTTACAGTACTGCATTTCCCTTGAGCATTTTCCCATCCAAATCCTAAATTCCTGCAAAAAATCTGTGAAGGACATTAGCAAACAGAGATGGTTTATACCATATGAAATACTGAGGAATATTCACTCTCTGAGAATATCTGGGGGAGTGTAGCTACCCTCCTCCCCAAAAATATAGTCCAAAAATGATTTTCACACTCATGGATGAGGATTTTTAAAAACAAGGAAAATTAATCCATTCAAAAGATTTGTCTTTAAAAGGATCTGTGTGGTTGGGATCTCCTATTCTGTTTAGAGGGGAAATAGTGAAGAGCAACAAGCCTGGTTCCCAACCACCTCCGCCTTTTTGAAAGGGGATTTTCAGACTCCCCTAGGTGCTCTACTCATCCTACCTGGTATCTACAATTAGTGTATAAAAAAGCAACACAGTTTTGAGAAATTAGGACCATGGTTGAAATTCCTAAGCATGAAACTTCTGTAAAATTAAACCTCCTCGTTAGATGCCAATGTAGAATTCAGTTGACTCTATTTTTCAGAGTTGTAACCATGTTATCTTTTAACCTACAGTATCATTTTTTTCAAACTTCTAATTAAACTATGGAATAACTTTATAATCTAGATCCATTTATATATGAATTATGGAATAGTATAAGAGAAAAAAAAGAGATATTAAGTAACTCGTCTGGTTACAATGATGACTTCCCATCTACTTATTTTCTTTAATCTAGACTTCCTATTAGAATTTGAAGTTTTTTTTAAATTGCATTCATGTCCATACAGACTAGATTTTCTATTAGAAAACAACGCTAAAAGTCAATGTTGTGCTGCAGATCAAAGTAAGATAAAGGATAAACAACATTTTTCTTCATCTGTTTGAACAATAATTTAATACAAACACTTAATTTCTGAAATACAATGAACAATATATACTGTGACAGAGCAAATCTGTTCTCATATATCAAAAAAATGTGCTGTCACAAAAATGGAGACAAAATGAAGACAAAGAGTTGATGGAGGGGTAAAACTTAATTCTTCCCTTTATAGAGACCTCTGCGTTGAACAATTTTCCACTGCATTAGCAGGTGCTCTGTTATACTAAATGAACAGAAAGAGTCTGGAAACAGATTTCCCATCTTTGGGCTGAGTGTAGCTCACAATCCTAATGATAAGAGTCGGCATTCTGCATGTCCTTTGCCCCAGCCAAACCACAGGGAAAACTGAGAGAACACTGATTTTCTGAGAAGGATATCACATCCACCGAGAGGAACACTCTAAGATGTAAAATTAACCAAATCCAAGAAAGACCAACCAAATCCCAGTCAGATATTCTCATAGCCTGGCACCAGCAGGCACAAACTACACTCCAAAATTTCCCAAAGAAAGGTAAGTGATACAAGCACAGCAAAAATCTTTTCTGACACGTCCACGATTTTCCCCAGAGACTTCAAGGACTTAATGGGGCGGACTGTGAGACGAGCTCAGACTCTGTGCAACCACCTCACACAAGGGAGTGTCTGGTACTGCTCAACATTCTTCTACAAAGCCATTTTTCTACACAAGTAATTTTCTACTTTATTTCATTTTCTACTGTACTCTGAAATTCCAGACCCTTCCCAACGTAAGTCTCAACCCAGACTAAAGGCTGAAAATAAAGATTTTATCTCCAAGGTCATGTCCAAGAAGGTCCTGAAGTCTCTGTGAAAATGAACTTACAATGAAAGATTCAGATTCAAAATTTTCAGTAACTCAGCAATGCAAAGATATAAAGCCAAATGCAACGTTATAAACCAATGGAAAGGTATAAGAGTGAAGCATGGAGGGTGATCCTACCCCAAGAACATGGAAGGAGACTTTCAGAACTGTGACATATGTCACAGAAGTCAAATATTCCTACACCTTCCCAAGAGCTAAATATAAATATATGGGAAAGGAAACACACTTATTGATCTAATTTGCAGTTCTGTAGAGATGAAATGTTTTTTCTAGCTGTTCTTGTTCACGAATCAGGATATAGGTCTGATCCACTTGACCCCAGCCGTATTTTGACCTATATCTAGCCCAAATGAAGATCCATTTTTCCTCACCCAGCTGTCGTTTCACCTTCCGGACAACAAGGGACACTTGCAAGCTTGTTTCAAATGAAGCTGCTGTGCACCTGAGGGATACATGAATACCCAGGCAAGGGGCAAAAATTTCCTACACCTTATGTTCCCAAATTGAGGAGCTCTTCTCCGCACCAGCTGCACCTCTCTCTGTGCACCCTAAGCCACTGCCCCACACCAAAACCCATGGCGTTTAATCTCAGCAAAAGGGTACCTTAAGGTCTTGAGGTTATATACACTTCTCTTGCAATGACCAGGTTGCTCACCTACATCACACACAACTGAACAGCACAGGGTTGGGTAGCACATCTGCAAGCTGCAGATGTGGCCTCTCTTGCCCCATTGCTGTTTTCACTATCATTGAGATTTTGGGTGGAAAAACCACGCTGGCTGTGGAGACCGCTGCGAGGACTCAGAGCTGCTGCTGTAACAGAAATACGTGATATTGGTATCATGTTCCAGGTAAAGCTTCTTCCTTCTCCTCTTCAAATTAGACTTCTTTCCCCCCACCATTAAAGGGCACTTGTTGGTGATAGAGAACTCACTGCAGCAGAAGGAGCAGCGCAAAACTTTCGTCTCACACAGTCACCAAAAGCATTTGGATTTGTTTGGATTTAATTTCTATTTTTGTTGTGTTATTATCTGCAATTATGAAAACAGTTAGTGTTTTGACAGTTTTTGTCACCAGAGTCAGCTGGAAGGATTTTAATGTCAGTTTGGGGATTACCAAATCTTGTTTAGCTCCTCAATATTTCATGCTCTCAGGCAAAATATTAGAGTAAAACTAAGACTGAAAAGCCAAGTTGGCTGCTTGGAAGACAGAGACCTCCATGAAGCCAGCAAACAGCAATTTAAGGTTTCACGGAATGAAAGAAAAAGTGTGGAATTATGGTAATACACTCAAGGCTTCCTTCATGCCCTTGCCTCCACCCCTGAACCACTTCCCACAGAGCACAATCACCTCATCAGGCGTCAACAATCATTTTCACACAAGGGAAAATTGTTCAAAACAGTGTCAGAAGACTGTTTTTCCACCAGCTATCACGCTGAGCAGCAGGCCCAGCATTGCTGCTCACAGCTAAGGAAACTCTCAGCTGGATCCTCCAATCCTCATGTAACCTGGTTAGGCAGAAATTAAATTAAAGACTTGACAGCTCGGATACATGCCTCACAGCCTGACGCTCAGCAAACTGCTACCAGAGCAAGCAGAGACTCTTTTTAATGTGGGAAATTGCCAAAATGATGGGCCCTAGAATCCAAGTTGTTAATTGGTGGTGATTTAGAGGGAACAGAGAAGGAATTGCAATATGTAGAGCTCAACAAAAGCTCCCGGAGAGACTCCTGGATCATCAGGGAGAGGGGAGTAATGGGACAGGAGGGGGGATGACTCAGGAGGGGAGACGTGTTGCCAGAGCGGTGGTAGGGCTGCTCAGATGAACTCCTGCCACCTGCAGGAGAAGGTCCTGACGGCCTCCTAAGGCCGGTTGAGCTCCCCGAGCGCTCTTGCCACCCTGGTGTCCTGGCAGGACCGGGCTCACGGCCACAACCCCGGCACCAACACAGCCACGTGGTGAGCGATCCCCCAGCACACGGCCAAGGCGACTCCCAGGCCACCAAGCAGTGACGAGAGAGCAAGGCCTCGGAGCCAACAGGCACACAGGCTCCTGTGAACTAGGATCCAAGGTAAATGAACTACACGAAGTCCTAAAGATCAAGCCAAAAAGTTGTTTTTCCAGAATCTCTTCTCTTTCTTAAATCGGCTAATTCGTTTTAGCTGCCTGTTGTATGCTAATTTAATAGGATGCTATGCAGTCTGCTCTGACACAGCGATGCACGGATGCTAAAAAAAGGAAGCTGGCCCGGCACACGTCCCCAGTCATGTTTGCTATTACAGCCCTCTTCTTTCCTGAACTCTTTGCTCCCTTCTGATTAATCATGACCCCTATTAGAAAGCCAAGTGTTGTCTTTAAGGAACTGTTCCATCTACATTTACATCCTCTGCAGCAATCACAGGAAAGCCACCCAGAATAAACGCAAAATGTACTGCTCTGTATTGAGCTCTTCCTCCCGTTACAGTCCTCACAAATGAGCTGCTAAGCAGTGAAGACCGATGATCACTTTCTTTCCAAAGTGAGTATCTAAGCACTTTTTTGCCCACTTTCATCTTATAAGACAAAAGGAGCTCCCTGTCTCCTACAGCTTATCTGATGGTAATATTCTAGCAGGGAAATAACCTTTCTTTTTCTAATAATGACCTCAAAGCTTTCTTGAGGCATAAGCGATCTTCATAACTTGTTCAAAGTTCAAAGCAGTTCCCAGTGACAGCAGTGATATACAGTGCATATTACAATGCCTCTGATTTCTGGAGATCTTACCTGGTCAGGTAAAGCAGATTACACTCACTTGAAAAAGCACATTCCTTCCTCTTCCTCCACACGGAAAGTTAAGAAATGATCTGGCATGTCACGGCACTCTCCAAGGGAGCCGGATCACTTCAGGAACAAACAGATCACACTGCATCTTTTAAAGCAAAGGAAGGATAGTGCAGACACTACAATTTTGCTCGCAGTAATTCCCTACATCCCTTCTAAAGCAAACCTCTTTAGGCAGTTGCTAGTTCTCTCTTAACTAAAGACCACATACTTTGCAGTTGGGTCTAGACCATTGGAAACTCCTCTTTATCTAGAACCTTTGCTCAAGGTGTCTATAGACGTTCACCAAGCCAAGCTGCATAGGCCTGCACAGCACTTGATGCCTTTAGGTGGCAACTTCCTCTTTCTACAACAGCCTAAATATCAGCTCTGGTGATTGGCAGAGATCACAAGCAAACAATTGCAGTATGTGGCCTATGATTTTCAGATTTCATCTTGCCTTTCAGATCCAGGCTCCCCAGTAGATTGTGTTGCCTGTTCTATAGAAGAGGGACCTGAGGATCAGACCTCATCTAGCCAAATTCCTCTAATATATTTTAACTGCTTAAAAAACGTGAATTTAGCATAATTTAGAAGTTTGTGCTCCTTTTATACTCAGCAGAGAAGTACGTCCAATAGATGATTATATCCCATCCTAAAATATATTAAAGGAAACACATGATGATCCTTTACAAATCCTTCAGTTTCTTCATCAAAGAATCACCTGCTCCATTTGCACCCTGGTGCTGGTAAAGAGATCATCTGGGGCCCCTGGACAGTAGCTACGAGGAGATGCCCATCAGGCAGCCACAATTAGGTGAGAAGACTCCTCAGGATCTGCCTGTCCTCAGGCGAAAGCAGAGCTTGACCTCCCAGAATGAAACTCCTCTGGCCACATCTGTACTGGTAGCGTTGACCCTGAGCTATTTACCCTAGGCTTACTTTATATATAACACAGAGCAGGCTAAAATAGCAGCGTGGTCAGATTGTCCTTGAGTAGCTAACTTGAAAGCCAAGACAGGTGAGCCCCCTCCCCAGCTTATCTGATGCTGGCCCAGGGCACGAGAAGCACCAAGTGTTGTAGACCCACAATTGCAGCAGGCATCCAGCCCATTTTAAGGAAGAATTTAGATTAGTTAACCAGATCATGAAACCAAGGCACAGCTCCTGCAATCTGCCTCTTTCAGATTCATCCTGTGGACCCAAGCTACTGCCCACAGTCAGACGCGCTCCCCATGCGCGTGACGAGCAGCCGCTGGAAGAGGCCAGGGAGTTCAAGGCTGTCACAAGCACAGCTGAACAATTCCCACTGTGCAACCGCCCTTCTGCGCCGCTATGAAACTTTAATTGGCTTGATCTCATCGCTGCACCCTTACACCCAGCCTTGTGTATCTTTTTTACATATTTGGACTAAAAAATGATGTGTATTTTGTACCCTCGCCCACTCTAAATCGCAGCTCAGAGCTTAAGAAAAAAGAGAGAAGGGAAGGAGAGAGAAGGAAAGAATTTGATATTATAGAATACAAATTGCTTTGTAGCTTAGGATTGAATTCTGGTAGTAAAACTCACTGCAAGCTATCCAGAGCTCCACCTGCATCTTTGCTTTCAACAGGCACCCCTATAAAACACGCAAGAGTGTTTGCTTTCCTACTCCCCGGCCTCTTGACTCACATATCCACAAGTGATTTCATGTCTGAATTGAGGTGCTTGAAGAAACCTTAGCAAACTGGTTTGCCTGGTAACCGGCGGGCTTGAAATTAAACATTTTGGCAAGGATTATTTCAGGGAAATTGTACAGAGAAGCTGCAAGCACTTCTGAAACTCACAGGCACTTCTGCTAAAAAGCAGTGCCACATACTTTCCATGCATGCAAGGCTCAGTTCTGTTCTTCATTGAACCTTAGTGAAGAAAAGTTTTCAGCTTCAGCTAGTGTAAAATTTCTCCTTGGCTCCATGTTTAAGTTGCTAGGCTGAGGCTACCCGGGTTAGTCACAAAACAGATGCAGCACCAGCACAACTTTCCTCCCATAAACCTGCTGTCAGGAGCCTCTACGCTGTACTGAAGGAACATTTTACGCCCCAGGGAAGGACTGGCCAAAAAAATATTTCCCAGGAGATCTTAGGAATCAGAAGCTGAACCAGCTTCCATTGATCCATGCACTGGTCCAGGTCAAGGACTCAGAACACATGTAGGACCCAGCTATAGAGTTCCTCCAGGTTGTCCTATGCATTTAGCAGAAGGGAGGCGGTGACATTTGCAGCAATTTGCTGCAGAAATCAGAGATGAGAACCACAGGTCTCTTTGCCAACGCTGCTGGTAAGGGGACCAGGATTGAAGATCTCTGGATCTGTCTGGGCAAGCTGCAAGCTGCTACTACAACAAGCTACAGTTGGCTTGCTAGGATTGTAATAGACCCTTGACTGTCCACAACTCTAGCACACAGGACAAAGGCACGTGGGGCTTCTTGTCATCACCTCCTGTTCCCCAGGGAGCACCGGTGCAAGAGGAATCACTTCAGAGCATCAAGATGCTCACCAACACCAACCAAACAGGAGCGACCCTCCTTGCTGGAGCACTTCAGCAACTCCAATTCCCTTTATCTGATATATCTTAACCAGGGGACATTATAGTTTCATAATACAACGGCGAGTTTCCTAGGAGATAACTCCCATGCACCCAACCTATTTTTAAAAACGAAACGCTTTAAGAGCTCATGCCCATCTTGGGCTGACAAGCTACTCACGCCTTGGCAGTTGCCTCTACCCTGTTTCTCACCAGTTACGGCTTCCAGACTATCTGGCACAGACACATGGGGTGTTGGAGAGGTAACAGGCACCATGAGCTGGATGTAGGAACAGAGGGGAACGCACCTCTGGAAACCCGCACTGATAATTTCCATGTTTCTTCAGAAGCAGTCTTGTAATTTTATATAAAAATAAAAAGGAAGTGGCATAATATTCTCCTAGGGTGACACACAGCCCAGAAGACGTCCATCCCCCAGGAGAGGGATATGAAAGCACTGGCAGAGTAACCAAGAGCAGGCAGGATTGCAGGAATCCCTCTCTCAGCCCAGGGCTGTGGATTAACCTAGACCACAAGTGCACAAGTTGATCCCTGGGGTTATTTTAGGAATGGATCAAAACAGGACAGTCCCCACCATGATCAGATTGGGGAGATTCACTATGGTGAAATAAGCTTGAGTCCTTTAAAACATGGCAGGTCAAAAGAGGAGTGTGAAGCTGTCAGGTTGACATGCAAAGCATCATACTTCCCTGCAGAGAACAACTTAGCTTTCTGCTATGGATAAGAAGAGAAGTCTAATTTGTTTATAAACTTTATTTTTTCCTTGAAACAAAGCCCTTTTCTCCTTAAAATATTTCTGTTTGTAAGCAAATGGGAACCCATTCCAAGCAAAAAGGAACTTGAGGATCTTGAAATGCAATTTCCAGTGGCTTGGTCATATAAATTCCCTTTTAACCTCATTAAAAGAAGACATGAAAAACATAAAAATTGCTCAACAGGGTAGAACTACATGTCTTCTCTATCCAGCATCCTTTCGTTAGTAATAACCAGTAACAAATACTCTAAGAGCATAAGAAACAGAGCTCATACAAGCTCATATGAGACTTCCTCTGGTTTAACTTCACAGCTTCCAGTAGTCAACAACAGTTGCATCAAAGCATCATGGGCCATCTCGCTAGTCTCTAGTAATTCATATAATTATTTTCAACACATTTAGAATTTTAAGTTTCACAACCTTCAGTAGAATTGAGCTCCACTGTTTGAGAGGAAATTGCGTGAGAAAACAGTTCTATTTATTCATTTTGTATTTGCTGCCTAGTAATTTCTTTCCATAGCCCCTTATTAAAACACATTTTAAGATGTTAAATAATCAACTGCTTTCCCATGTTTTGTAATTTTTTTAATATCCCAAATATACTAATCAGTTTTTGCTGCTTTTGCTTAGCTACAAACTGTCAGAGAAAGGGATTCTGCAGGAGTAGATTCCTCTCCAATCTCCAAGTCAAGGAACTGAGGACCTCAGACAAAATCAAAACTCTTGGGAAAGGATGTGTAACATCCTACACTACACAGAATCCCCAAAGTCAAGTTTAATTTTGGAAGGCAACTTATAAAGATGAGAACACCCTTTAAAGAGAAGTGAGAAGGAGCTACAGGACAGCTGTTCCAATGGTCTCTTAGTGCAGCCTCTGCAATCATGAGAAGTCCTGCAGAACCAAGCCTATCATGGAGACTTACGGTTCCATCCTTATGGTTAATACATGGCGGGAAGCAAGGAAAAGTGTTCATAAAATACTGTGCAAACTCAATGAGACTGTTTTCACCTAAGCAGCACAGTCAGGATGTCTAGGAGAAATGCAATCTCTGATTTCAAAGGAATTACCCATAATAAAACAGCAATACCCAGGCAGTTTGGAAGATTTATCACATACTTAGAGGAGGAAACAACTGTGATTTTCTGGACTGATCTCCATGAAACAAATATAACCACTGTCTTCCTTTAATCTTTGTGATAGGACTTCTACTGTCAGTGCAGTGACTTCTTCCTTACAGGATTAGGAGGTGGACACCACTAATTGAACTAAAGCTCACATCCTAAAATTTTGTTAAAAATTTTTTAAATTTTGCTTTCCCTCTTCCACTACTGAAGCAGTGGCATCTTCACTATGTATCAGACAGCTACGATGTGGGTTCTTTCCTCAGAGAGACCTTCATTCCTTTGAGTTTTCTCTGAAACAATGCCAGGATCTTGGCATCTTTCTTGTACTGTTATGAAAAAGTAGAGAAACTTCTTTTGTCGAGCTCACCAACTCCAGATGAAGGCACATTGCACCTTCTCAGCACAAGATGTACTAGTTCTGCAGAGAGAGACCTGAAAAAGAGATTTTTTTATGTTTTCTGGAGAAGGGACCTGCAACCCTTCAGCTAGAATAGCACAGAACATCACACTGCTTATGTATTTATCCTTACCACATCCTTATGGGACTAGGCAGTGCTGTCACACTATGAAGTAAGTGAGAAGCAGGGCCGAGAGGGGACAAAGCAGACGTGAACCCAGCTCTCCCTAGTCTTAGACCAAAACCTGCTGAGAAGAGCATCTCTGTGCACTGCCAGATTGTAGTGCAGACCCTGGTCTCCAGGGGAGTTGATGAGGAAGGCTAAACACTGCCATCATTATCCCTTCTTCTTAGCGCTTCACTTGCGTTTATCTCTTTTAATAATCAACAATAAAATAAGAAAATAAAGAAAAAGCTTTTCTTCCTTGCTAAATTGCACGCTACTAAACCTGCAGTAAAGCAGCAACATCATGTCAACCCACTGAGGGCCACAGTTCAACGCAAACTTGTTTACTGGCGCCCTGTGTTTGACCGTGGATTCAATTTCCTAACGTTAGCAGTCTAAATACATATTGGTTGAGCTGCTATCAAACATTTCATAAAGAAAAAAAAAAAGAAATCTTCTCACTTTGTTGATAAAAGCTTCAGAGTAGCATTTTCTTATGCAGGAACATTAGCAGGTGTTCACATTTAACTTGTTTTTGTGGGTGTTTTTAAGCCTGAGATGCATATAGTGGCTGAGAATTACTCTTTATTCATTTCTGTGTAATAGGAGAAGCAGCATTTCATCTGCCTCATCCATATTTAATAACTCTAGGCACAACAACCGTGAAAAGTCTAGTTTTCTCCCACTAGGGAAAATATTATTATTGTTACTACTATGGCTACATTTATATTCTGATGCTATTCACCCTCAGCTTTCTATATTATTGCTGTATTACTGCCGGGTCTGGTCCTTTCCTGGTGCTCACCGGCGTTACTGGGCTAAAGGAGCTGTAGGATTTACGACGTGCTGAGTCACATCTGCAAGGACAGAGTCAACCCGAAGCTCCTCCGCACTGTGAGGCACAGGGAGCTTTGCAGAGCTGAGGAGGGATGGGGACCTCCGAGCCTCATCACTCAAGCCAAGCTCATGCTGGCCACTGTCAATCCCAATCCCAAAATGGGACCTGATCCCAGTGAAAGGGAGGCATCTCTTCGAGTATCACCCAGGAAAACTGAATGGCTTAAAGTAATAAAGGATACAGGGCCCTGTTTCTTCTAGCTAAGCAGAAAATGTAGGCTATATAATTGTACAAATGGGTTTTTCCTTTCCCTGCTGTAAGGGAGGACTTCAGTGGCTCTTCCTCCTCACCTGAACCTGGGAAGCCTCCAATGCCCCTAAGGAATGTGCAACTACAACTCCAACCTGGGGAGCATCCAAAACATTATGAGTTGCTTCAGGGTGTTTTTTCTGAGAGAAAAAAAAAGAAAAATGTTGCCCAGTCACATGCTAATAAAATATTAACCATAAAACCATCAGGCTTCTTCCTCCACAAGGTCAGCAGTTCAGATCTAGCCAGGGTCACGGTGCTCGGGCCGACGGGAGGGATTCGGGGCCGCCCCACGCTCGTGCTGCAGGAACCAGGAGCCCTGCATGGCCCCGGCACTGGCAACATCCACAGCAAGCCCAGGGAAACGCTCATCCCGATGGGCTCCCTAGACCAGGAGCTTGGCTTTTCCAACACGGAGCGGCGGAGAGACCCGGAGCAGCCACCGGCAGGAAGCCTCTTGCCTGCAGAGCTGCCTGTTGGCTCCTAACTGCCCTTCGGAGGGGAAAGCAAATTCACCCCCTTCCTCAAATTTCCCCCAAAACATGTTTTTTTTTTTCAGCCTCACAAGTCTCAAGAAGTGAAACAATTCCGTGTTAAAAACATTCCAGGGCTAAAGCTCATGATGCAGAGACGCTGCAATGCAGAGAATAGATACAAGTAAAGATCTTTTTGCTTCCTATTACTTGTAGTTTGGAGGTAGCACAAGACCAGAGGGGAGGCACATTATCCATCCCCTTTCCCATGCATGTGTAGTTCTCACGAGGGCCAATTAATCACATCTGAAGGAAGGCTGGAGCCAGCCTGAGTGATAAGCACCAAGGAAACACAACTCCTGCGAGCTTACACAGCACGTGGTTCCCCTGCCAAGGCTCGGATCTGACTCGGCTCGACCCAAACGCTCAGCCCTTTGCGCCGGGATGGGGATGCAGGTCCAGCCAGGGGTGCAGCGAGGTTGTCCTGCAGGTCTGCAGGACCCACCAGCCTTTCCCTGCCAGCCACAGCCTGGGCAGCAGTCCCAGCGTGCAGGAAGGGCAAAATTAATTGCTCATTCCCAGTTTTCACTGGTACTTAGCCCAGGCCCTGCTGTTTTCTCCCTTAAGAATCCACACGTTGCTCCAGGCAAAGTCCAAAAGAAAATCTCGTCTGGTTTCGACGCGGGTTCCTCTTCCATCCTGCCTCCCGCAGAACCTGGCACGTGCAACGGGCCCGTGTTCCCTGCCCCTCGACGCAGGGCACATTAGTGTTATTTATGTCACCCCGTCCGCGGTCCCCGCGGTGCCGTCCCCACCCGGACGGCTCCGTGCAATTACATTTCTAATTGCCACACGGCGCGTGCTCCTGGGGACACGGCGCTGCTGTTTAATTTATAAATGTCAATTTAGCAGCACAACACGATGGAAAAATTACCCACATCAGACCCAGGACAGTTCCTGCTTGTGAATGGGTAAGGAGGCAACAATAATTAAATGCTTAAGAATGGGAAGGGACAAGGGAATGCGGGCAAGCCTTTAGTCCAGCCATTCCAAATATGAGCTGGAATTTGATTTATTTAAATGTAAGTGGACTGGCAGGTGACTGGCAGGTTTAATATCGACATGACACCGCACAGTCCCTGCCTGTCTATCTGGGATACAATTTAATATTTAAGTCTCAATTAACCAGTAGAACTGACTTGGCATTTAAAAAACTAAACAAACTGCTTCAGGTGTAGTGCTCCTCTAAAAGGCACCTGTAAAAGCATCCTTATATTCCATGGACCTACTCTCGTTTTTTGCATCCTGAACAATATCTCCAAGCGAAAATCAGGATTTATTGATTTTTATTCCACTTCTCTTTGCATATTCAGTCCAACTAAGGAAGAATGAGTTGAATTCTGTGCTGCTTGTGTTCCAACAGTAAAATTACCATCTGCACAAGCAGCTGAAGAGATACCAGAGCTAGCTCTGAGCAAGAAAAATCAGGCATTTGTCATCCAGAAGGAAGAACCAGCCCATGCAGAGCTCCGAGTGGACATTCGGATACAGCCCCACATTATAATTTTCCAGTGCCCACTTCTCAACAGCATCATGCTCAACATGCTGGTAGGTCCCACTCTGCCCCAGCCTGGGCTCTTGACTCCACATCATGGACCAGGCACTCGGAATTCCTCCGCAATAGGGGAATGGGCCCCATAAGGTGTCACCACTTATTAGTTACAAAAATCTGAACCTGCATTTTTCATAATTTTACAGGATAAGCACAAACAATCAAGCAGAACATGAGAAACTAAGCAAGCTGTACTAAGCTCTGCTGGGCAGACCAAAGCAAAACATCCCCTGACTAGGAGTAAATGCTTGTGTCAAAAGCCTAATAGAGAAAACACAGAGAGATCCTTCACCTGATCAACTCACCCAGTCTTCTGGGATCAGTGATTCAAAGGTTCTTCCTAAGCGAGGGGCCACACTGGACTATCATGCACCCACCAATGGAGCTCTCCATCTCACTGCCTCATCCATGGACAACAACAACCATCTCCATCTGGTGCCATCTCACAGCCCAGCCCCTGGAGCCCCTGGGGCTCCTCTGAGAAAAACTACAAGAAAAACTACAAGACAGAGTGCCCCAGCTGGTGCCAGCTGCAAGCCATTGATGCTAATGGCTTATTCTGCTTGGTGCCAGCTGGTGACCTCCCTCCCTTCTCTCTCCCTCCCTTCTCTCTCCCTCTTCCTTTTCACAAATATTCTCATCCACACAGGACTTCTACAGAGAAAGTGGGTTGTGTCCAATACCCAAGTCCCATACCCGAGACACCAGATTATTTCCATCATCTAACAGGGATGTGCAAGAGAATGGCAGTAGGGCTGGGTGATGGGCTACCTTGTCCCTAGGAAAGGGTTCTCCTAAGACTCATTTCCTGAGACTCTAAGTAGATACAGGTTTATACGTTCCAAATGAAACTCTCTAGCCCTTGAAAGGCCCTTCTGATGTATTAATCCCTGCCCAAGGGCTGCTCGTGGTATACACTGGCTTGGTTTTTGTTCTCAAATATGTGTGATGGAAACATGCTGGCCCCTAACATCTCCCTCTCATCTCTACGTGAGCTCACTTGGAGGCATTACTCTGAGTTTCTGGTTCCATCACTTTATTACTTCAGACGTCTTGAGCTCCTGCACATCCCAGCCCTGCCACCACGTCCCGGAATTCGCATTGGATGAGAAGCGCGTTCCCGACTCCCTCCAAGCGCGACGCTGACAGTATCCCTACCGAGCGGGCGGATTTCAGCAGCACCGTCATCAGCTGTCGGCACTGAATTTATGGCTTCAACTTCTTGCCCCTTTTCCTTGTGTACAAGCAATGCCATGCGCTCCCCGGCCTCCCCCGTGAGGAGATGAGCCTCCCCTCTGCTAACCTCAGCACCCTGGGAGAGTCCCAATTAGAGATAATTAGAGTCCCAATTGGAGATAATCCTAAAACGCAAGAGTGGAAGGAAGGTGGGAGCTTATCCAGCGCCCACTGGGAGAAAATGGGGAAATTTGTGTTTTAGTATCAGAACTCGCCCTGTCACATTTCGTACCAGCGACCAAGGTGACGTTCCCCTTCCCTGATTTTCTGAGAAGGAAGCAAAAAGGATCGTTTTAGAACAGCAACCCAAGCAAAACAAGGGTCAGATGGAGTTTGGTGCCTACATTTCCCACAGGAAAAAAATCCAAAGAAAAAGCAAAAGTAAATCCAAAAGGCATATATAATGATTTTATCTCGGGTGAAAATGTTTTATGACGACTTTCAAGACATAATTTCCTCATGCAAAATGAGAGAGATAATACATGTCTCTGCTTCATAAGTCTGTCATTATAAGCTTTTTTACCAATTCTTTTTTTATATATTATTTCCTGGCTCCTTTCCCTGCTCCTTTTTCTCCCCATTATTCTATGTACTTAGACTGCGGTGCCGCTCACTCATCGCAGGGCTCTGAGCTGCAAAGTTGACTCACTAAAGGTTTTTTCTGTTCACCGGTCTCGCTGAATTATTTAAAAGGACACTCTCTAGTTGGAAAATAGCTTCAAAAATAATTTCTCTTTCCCAATTTCCAACTTTAAACTATATAGTTAAAAAAATGAAGGAATTTCAAAGAGACTCATTTTCTATTCACTAATAATTGGTTTTCTTTTGAACATTTTAATGCAGACAACCTCAGTTCATCATCAATTTCTAGACAACTTCTCTCTGCTTTCCATGTACTTACAGGAGCGATAGTGCCAAGTTGTCTAAGTTTATCATCAATCTTTGAATATTTGTGGGCTTTTTTTTTTGTAAAGTCTGGGCTTGTAAAATCATGAGTAATGCTGTGGTTCAGTTTTCATTTTATTTTAATTCGGTATCTGCTAGTCTTCATGGCTCCTGGGAGCAGTTTGACCACATAGTTCAAGTGAACCCTAGAGGCTCAAACCCAGAGAGAACCCAATCATAATTTTTTTTTTACATAATCTCGCTGTTTCTTGCGATTCTTGGAGGATTGACCAATGTTTGTCTTAACTCTGAGACTTGATTTCTTAGCAGCATTGCAGTTAGCATCTGATTTTCATTTACGCTGCAGCTCCTTGTAAGCCAAACATCAGGGCAAAACACAGTGCAAACATCTAGATATATTTCATTAGCTCACCACAAAGTGGGTGAAGATGAGCCAGGGAGAGGAAGACTCTGAGCCTTTGAACAGACAGAGATTTCCTAATACTAACTTAAATCAGTCAAGACATTTATTCAAAACTCTCTGTGTAGGTATCAGCTTGGTAAGAAAGCCTACAGTTAAAATATGGTACCTGAGCTGAATTAAAACAAGCCCCAGAAATAATGCACAGTGAGTTTTGTGTTAGAATTGCTGTTGAAACCTTGTTATAAAATCCAGCAGTGTATCATCTCGCCAGCAAAGAATTTTGCAAGATGCTGGGAATAAAAAGATACATATACTTCAATCAAACTACCTCCAGGGCATCTTTACACAAAGGTTTTTATTTCCCTTTCAACTTGACATATTGTTTTCAATACTAAACTGAAAGGTAATGGTATTAAATACACATTGCAGCGCAGACTCTTCCAGAACAGCTCCAAGGTGTGTCCCAGGAAAAGCCATGATGACATCCCACAACTGCTCGTGCCAAACCTGACTCAGTTTCTGTGACCAGGGCTAAAACCACAGGCACGTGGGCCAGCAACTCATTCTTCATTCCTCCTGCCCTCAACTCAAGGCTCATGCAAAACTGGGGGGCTCAAGAACATTCAAAATGGACAAAAATCCTCCTGCCAGGTTCAGTCTCTCATGGTTTGGGGAACCTCCGGTCAGACCCATCTTCTCAGGTCCCTGTGTAAACTGGGAGTACATGGCATCTATGAATGTGGTAGAAGACAGAAAATAAACTAAAACGCTACTGTTTTGGAGCACTTGCTGGCCAAGGGTAGGCTCCCTACAGACAGCACGTGCCACGCGTTTCATAGGACGTTCAGAAGAGGAAGAAGCCTTTCAAGATCTTGCTCTACCTATAAATAATGTGGGCCCCGGAGGAAAGGAGAACTTATTTTCTTGAAAATCTGAATTTCAAATTCAACTGAGAAGTGACAGGGCTTGTAGCTTCTTGGCCCTCTAAAAGGGCCCAGAGTCCCAGAATACAGATCTACCCCTCTGGGCTGCATAGACTAGACCAAGATGGACTAAATCATCTCCATAAAGCTGATGGAAAAAATACTGACCGCACTGAAGCCAAGGCCCAAACAGTTATTGATTTTGAAGGACCAGGTCATGTTCCTTGTAGTTAACTCCTATTAATATGTAGCTAGCCCATTTGTGACCTATTACTGGTTGCAACTACATGTTTCTAATCCAAATTTCAGCACAGCACAGCAGCTATATTGGTGTTTTTTCCCCACAAAATAAATTGCTCTCTCATGAATGAGTTTCTCTCTCTCCTTGTCTATCATTCTGCACATCCCTCCATCTCTCATTATGTCTGGTTCCCTCCTTTCAGTTGCAAGTGCTGTATGATAAAGGACTTTCTGATTGGCTTTTCTGGAGAGCAGAACGGGCACTAAAGTTACTCCTCAAATGACAGGGGAGAACAAGTAAACGTTAGGTCTGGTTGGGTCGGGTAAGTGTCCAATATAAAATGATTCTTTGGAGAATGACTGGCTACTGACTGGATAAATCTTGTCATTGCTCGAGTTAATAAAACTGATCTCTTGACAGGTGTTGGGTAATTTTTAGCAAAGTTACAAAGGCGGCACCATCGTCACTGTTATTAAAAGATCTGATTAGTTATGAGAGCAGGTTTAGAGGTCTAAAACAAAGCTGCTAACTGAAGCTGGTGGGATAATGGATGTTAACAACTAGAAATAAAAAATAAGCCTGTCAATTCCAAGAAAACTCTTTGAAAGGAAGAGGGCCCAAAGGCTAGAAGCTAAGATAATATATCTGACTTTTGGTGGGTTTTCTCATCCATATAATTTGGTGACTCTTTCAAGGTAAAGAACATCCCTGGGTGGGATGCAGGGGCTGCAGGCCCCAGCAGAGAGTAAACAGAGTAAATCTGCTTTAATGCATTTATTTCAAAGCTGTGGCAGGCAATAAGCAAAGAGCAACACGGGACCACAGCAGCTCGCTGAGCTGCACTAAGCCCTTGGGCTCAGTCTGAGCGTCTGAGCATGATGGTAATAGAAAAAACACGGCTTTCAGGCACTAGGGCTGCAGAAGATATAGAGGGCACAAAATAATATACGAAGCAATAACTATAAAGCAACAAATGTGAAACCGCTGGCCACTCGCTGGCAGCCCGGCAGACTTCTGCATGGAAATCTTTTGATGAAGTTGGTTCCCTTTACTTATATGAAAACCTCATTTCCTTCTTTTGAGGTGTTTGGATCTCTTCCCTTAGACAAACTTCTTGAAACACAGGAGCCAAGTTTCACTTCTCATCTCAGCACTTTTCCTCAACAGCCCCTGCTGTGGACACGCACAGCAAGGCCATGGTAAACTAGAGCCAGGTCCCAAACATGCTGTGGTCATTAGGCTAATGAGAATTACCCTCGTTTAGCCCTAACACTCTCTTCTCACCACACATCCAAGTTCTCAGCCCTGTGGCCCTCCTCAAAGGCTGCTAGGAAAACAAGCCCTACGATGCCGAATAAGACACTGCAATACCTCATCCAGCATCATTTTGGACATCCTAACGAGGCTACCAGCTATTTCAGCATGTTGGACCTGTTAGCCATACAACCATTCAGCTGAGAGCAGAATTTAGCCCCAATTAATCTTATAAATAATTTCCAGGCTAAATAAGTTTCATCAAGCCTCCAGCAAGGAGCATTCTACCAAAGGCAAATGCGAGTCAACATGCGTCAACATGCTTGCTTATCCTTAATTATTTCCTTCTTTTTGTAAAGATGCATTACTCTAAAATACAGACGGACAAACATGCTGATGTAAAATTAATTTATACTGAGTGATATAGTTAGCTACATCTCGGTAAATGTGAAAAGATTAGGGGAATCACATCAGTTTGTTCAGTTGGCAAATGGAAACCACTTCTTCCTTTTACATCTCAGAGAAATTACAGCAACTAGCATAGCTTCCCAAACCCATTTACCCTGATTCAAATAGATTAAATAATTAACCAGAATTAGAAATAACATCAAATCTGAGCAGAATAAAGAACTACAGGTGTACTTCAGAGGCCAAGCCTGCTCAGATTTCAGGATCCACGCGATACCCAGAAGCCAAATCCTCATACGAGAGTGAATTCAGCCCACAACTGATGAGACAGCAAGAGAGCAATTGAGAAAGAGAATGGGTTGCTTTCTCCAAGAAAAAAATGAAGGTCCATCCCTCACATGCAAGACACCATGAAGTCCAGGATTCACCTGTATTTGGGCTGCAAGCAAGGAAGAAACTCTTGGAAGCACCACCTAGGTGAAGGAACAGGCTAGAAACCAGGAACTCAGAGAGACAAGTCACAAAATATGTCACCTTCCAACACAGAGGATCCTCCCATCAGGACTGAAAGTCACACGTTCATCAGTAAATATAAAAGCCCTGAAGAACAGGGAGTTGATGTATGCATCTGGACACCAGGCTTTTTCCTTGAATTAATGTCATATTGAAGTTATGATCACTTCCAAGGCATGCCTGATCTGGGGTACTACTTATTTATTTTGTGTCTATTAATGTATGACCATGTTGAAATTTCTGTTTTGCTTCTGGTCTGGAATTGTCTAGTTTTTGCATCACAAGAAGTTGCCTGGGAGCTGTATCTGCTCCTCCTATTCCTTAAGCAAACACCGGAAAACTTGAATCAAGACAAGTAATTTAAAAGATTTCAAAGTCACATATTGAAGGCAAAGGGAAAAGAGTGCACCAAAGCACCCAGTCAATTGTAAGACCAATATATGCACTCTAGCTTTATCTGCAGTCTTACACCAGCTGATCATCAACAAAAAGCAGCCAGAAGCAGCCAGATTGGGACTGTAAATGATTCTGCTCCTCTTCCATTCTGGAGTACAGAACTGGTACAATCAAACTATCTACTCCAAGTCCAGAAAGACTCTAAAGCCAACATTACACGAAGACGGTTTCAGAAGATCATTGAAAAAAATGGCTCATCAAATCAGCAGAATAGAGAAATGTACTCAATATTTGTATAGGATATTCCCTTTGAGAAAAAAAAAAGGTTTTTTGACAGGCAATGAAATGTACACTTCTGTAAAAACTTTTTAAAAAATATATATGTTAAAATTCATGGAAGTCTAATTTCAAAAGTCAGTCTTTGTTTTGGACTTTGCAAACTTTTCTTGTCTTTTTAATATGTGTTTACATATTTGCAGACATACGCACATATCAAAAAGCAGGGCTAGTGCTTGCAAAATCCAGTCATATTTGTATCTTTTGTTTTGGTTACAATGAAAAATTTAATGCCTCCTATTGGACAGAGGAGTTGTGACTGTGTGAAGATCTGTCAAAATTGTTTGCTTTAATAAATGAAACTCAATCACATCTGAATCACAAAAACACAAACCTGAAGGGTGTCATCAAGTAAAATCATTCTTCAGACATTTGACACCAGCAGTTGGGTGAATGAAGGTAGCATGGTTCATATTTCAGGACATCCTCTCTTCTGAACCCCAGGAAAGAGCCTAGGTCCTGCTCACGCCACGCTGGCACCAGCCTGGGTCTACGTGAATACAGCAGCTTCTTTCACCCTTGCCTCAGTTTCTCCATAGGTAAAATGGGATCCTAATACCCAACAAAGACTGTCTTCAATTGGAGTCAACTGGAAATGGAGAATATTATTACTTTTCACTGACTTCAAACCCTTCTTTCTTCTCACCGCTCATCTAATTTATCTGTTTTTCATCCTAGTTGCTTTCATTATAGGTTTGATTACAAGATCATTTGAAACAAGTACATTAATCTCATATTATGCCTAATTACATTAGCTTCAGATGTGTCCCCTAAGTATGATGTACATTTTGAAAGATGTATACGACCCTTTTCTACAATCTCCCCTAATAAGATTCAATCTCACAGACCTCTTTCTTTTTCTTAGCTGTTAATTTTCTTCCACTTGGAGATACTGAATCTCCAGGAACTCTCCCTGGGAATCTTTGAAGCTAACAGTAAGATGCCATTTAATCAATAAAACATTAAATAAAAAGAGCATAATTGATAGGACTTTGATTTTCTCTCATGTTTTTCCTCCTTAGATCTCACCACACTTTACCAAAGGCAAATATTATTCCATTTGATTGATGGGAAAACAAAGGCACAGAGAGACAAGCCGAACATCCCATGTCAGCACCAGAGCCTGCTCCCCATGCCCAATATCTGGGATATTTGCAATAAGTCACGTTTCCTACACAGAGGCAGCCTGCCTGGTGATGCCACCTGAACTACTGTAGCTACAACAGTGTTAAGAGAGCAGCAAAGTGATCAAAAACTCATGGTCCAAAGTTTCAAGACTGTCCAGGGCCTTCTCTCCACTCCATGGATAAATTCTCTAACCCTGCCTAATTTAGACACTAGGAACAGCCTCTGAGTCTTGCCCTCGGACTCCTTTTTCCATGCATGAAAGAGACCTCAAGTTTTAGAAGTGTACACTTAACTTGATGTTTTTTGTACAGTGCTGAGTAACATGAGGACATAGAAGGGAAGACCAGTTCACGCCTGAGACTATGAGGCAGCACAGTAAAAATAGCAATAGACACCAATTTTACCCTTTTAGCCTCTTTTCCAGCACATTATTTCTTTAAGCTGTTCAGTATCTTTTAAGAAATGACAGGCTCTTCAAACCTTTAAAATTACGTAACTTTCAAATCTGTCAGATTCAAGTATTGTTCTTCCTACCTGCCTATTACTTTTAGTAACTACTTCCAAACCAACTGCCTATGTGGGCACAATCTAAGAGTCAGTTGAGTTAAACAACTCTTCCAATACACCCCTTCAGAAAGACTAATTCGGCAAGTCCTATCACCTGACCATTTTGATGATGAATTTAAAAGTATAAACTGGACTGCTCGGCTGTTTCATGAGATCCTGGCTGGATTTATCCTCTGGAAGCTGCCAGGCCATGAGGTCTTCTCACATTCCTGTCCCAGTAAAATCATACTGAGATGTATCAGTCCTCAGCCACTTGCAACAAGTGCACAAATGGAGCAAATACCTAGAGTATGGTATGGAAAGACCTGATCTCAGTGTCAGATCCAGGTTTCACTACACCCCATGAAGACGTCAGAGGTTACAAACCAGGGCTGTCCTGCAGTCTCCACGGAGCAGCCATCGGCAGCCACGCCAGGCGACACGGCCGTGGAGCAGCCACGAGGCAGACGCTGACAGCTGCAAGTGGGACAGCTCTATCTCACAACTCTTATCTCATTGTAATTAGTTCTGAAACAAGCTACCGTCCCCTCCGACACTTCTGCAGAACTCCCAGCTCGGATAACGCCACTCTGGAAGCCTACCAAGGGCTGAAGTGAAATAAGCTCTCCTGGGACAAACTCCTCCTAGCACGTGGCTTGGAAGACACCCTGATCTCACAAAAGGGCCTATCTCAAATGTTTAACCAGTTATAGTTTCTGATGGATGCTGCCAAATCTTCATACAACCGACCTTAATCATCTTTTATTCAATATTAGTAAACATATAAATAACAAAGCAAACCAAAAGAATAAAATTCTATCCAATCCTTTCACATCGGATTTTCCAACAGTCTGCTTTTGAAACAGATGTGAATCAACATGTAAAATACTGGTATATACTGAAAAATCTGGAAGGAGATTCTGAAGTCCCATTGCAAGTCTTAGCCCATGGTCACAGGTCGTTATCAGTAGTTCTTCCCCTTTCCCATGACTTTCTGATCAGTGGGGCAGATATATTACACTCTTCAAGGAGCAGACTCCTAGGTATTCACCTGCTGAACAGGAAAATCAGCAACCTGTTACCTGTTCTGTCACTAATCTCACTTCCTCTCTGCATAGCCATCAGAACTATATCAAACAGCTCTTTCAAAGCATGCAGTTGTGCCTGTTGGTGGAGAGGAAATAAAACAGAGAAGAAGAGAAGAGCAGAACTCTGAACGCTCACATAGAACACATGAGATCTTCTCACAGCCCCGTCCCACCACGGGCCTGACCATCCACCCTCCTAAGCCAGGATGCTTTAAAGGTTTGGGCACTCAAAGAGGAAGCACCCAGTGTTGCCAGTTTCCTCAGAAAATTCAGGTGTTTGATTTAATCACAGGCTTTTCTTCATGCTTACAAAGAGAAGCACAGGTCAGGAGAACTATGTCTCTTTTTCCTTCCTCTCTTACTCCCCACTTGGTTTTGTTGGACCAGACAGGGTTTGTAAGGAGACAAGAAGTGGTCTAGAGGCTGGAAACAGCTAAGACCAGCTGGTTTAAAAACAGCACATCTTGACCATCAAGAGAAAAAAGAATCAAATATTAACTTGGCAGTCAATGACCATTTCTACTTTCTATAACTCTACCCAGCAAGTAAGTGCAAGCGTGAACACCCAGCTTCCTTCCCTCATGATCTTTACCAGGAATGCAGCTAAGTCACCAGAAATATCCAGCAAACAAGATACAAGGGATATATATAAGGGGCAATGTCTTCTCTTTGTAGATAAGGCAGCACAAGAAAGGGGGAAAAAAGAGAGAAGGAAAGAGAGAAGGAAGGAAGGAAGGAAGGAAGGAAGGAAGGAAGGAAGGAAGGAAGGAAGGAAGGAAGGAAGGAAGGAAGGAAGGAAGGAAGGAAG
>VZSG01000086.1:795260-839717 GCA_013398315.1 Nothoprocta pentlandii | reverse complement strand
AAGGAAGGAAGGAAGGAAGGAAGGAAGGAAGGAAGGAAGGAAGGAAGGAAGGAAGGAAGGAAGGAAGGGGATACTTTAAACCTTCTTTCTCCCATCCTTAGTTTATCTCTGTTGAAATCTCTATCTGTGAGTCAGGCAGGAGAATTAAGACCCAGATTTATAAACATCTTCTTTTAAATAAATCAGAAGCCCATGAGTTCTTATGCAATATCCATAATATGAAACAGCTTTCCTGGCCCACTGTCAGGCCTTATCAGTTTGGCAGACCCTGTCGTTTACTTGGGACATCTGTTCCAACCACAGGATGTCATGGGATGCTGATACTTCAGTCTCAAAGCGTGAAGTATTCCCCACACCTCTGGCACTCCACCAGTGCCAGCCACGCGATGACAGATATTTGTCCAGTTGCCCTTGCTAAAAGAAGGACCCATCTTCCAATGTATCTCTCTGATAATATTGGCTGAAAAAAATAAATCATGAAATGTACAATGTTCACTCAGGAAGAATTCCCACTCTGGAAAAAATTTGACCAAAAATAACTATGTAAACTCCTGTTTGTTAATAGTTATCCTGGAAAACTGCATGCTCTAACAGTTGACAGACCATGGAGACTGGAGATCCACAACTAAATTCCAAATCCGCTCATGTTTTGCTGACTGAACTTGGGCTTTCTGTGTTTCCCCATCTGCAAACGATGCATAAATGAACAGTTTCCTTTACAAACCGTTTGGGGATCAGAGAATGAAAAGAACTGGATAAAAGAGCTGTGTTATTATGTTTTTGCACTGAACTTTCCTGTTTTCCTTGAGCTGAAATATCTTTCATTCAGAAGTCATTATCTGATATGACTTCAAGGGGAGTGCTGCCTGAGCCTGCCTGCAGGATATAGCCCAAAGCAGCAATATCTGATAGTGGCTTGTAGAAGAAAAAACGACGCTGAAGAGGATCTAAGTACAATAGGGAGATGCATTTTGTCAACAAGGAGCACAGCAATATGTCCCCTGACTCTCCGTTGAGAAAGCACACAGAAAGCCATCACAATATGACCAAGAAGGTTATATTCAGCAAGGGCAAATTTACCCAAAGCTTTAATTTGGGTTAAATTACCAAGCAATACATGCAGACTGAGGTAAGTGCTGATATTCTTAAAGAAAAAATATCTCCTCTCCACTAGGTTCCCACTCTGTGGATAGAAATGCCCTCCACAAATTTCGCTATCCCTGGAGAGATGAAGAATAATTGTGAGATACTAAATAACATGATTTATGTTCCTGTTATTAAAAATAATTAAATACAGGGCCAGCCAAGAAGGGAAATGAGTGCAACTATGACATTAATCACCCAAGCTCATGAAGTAAGTGCATAGGCTACTGCAGTACAGCACTAAACCAAACCTTTTTTTTTTTTTAAGCATTTTAGATAAACCAAGATAAAAGCACACTGGACTTCTAGCGAATGGTTCTGAGAAAAATGCCTGATTCTTTTCATTTCCAAAAGAAAACACCTAACAAATGAGATCTGGAGAACATTCATTGTTCTTCCTACCAAGCAGTTAAAGGAGTTTTTCATCCTAAAGGACTTGACAAAATTACCCTTAGTGCAACCCCAACAAAATCACTTGATTCATGAATAAATTTGTGCTGATCCTCCTACAGCCCTTCTTGACAAAGAAGTCTTAATCTGGTTTGGTTTCCCTGAAGGTTGCAGAACAGTCTCCCCTCTGGGCCTGCTCTGCTTTCATTTGACACATTGGGCTCCATTTCTCTCTCTCCACCATATTTCTTCCCAGCACAAGAGCAAAGGAGCAGCTTTCCCGTGGGGAGCCACGCTGGGACCCCAATGGGTCCCCAACTGTGAGACAATCCCCACCTCAGAGCACAGCGGCTCTCCTCTGTGTGGAGAGGCACAACGGCCTCCGTTTCATCGCACGCAGATGTGTGAATTTGACACCCAATTCACCTGTGGTTGCAGCTTCCTGCTACTCACAAAAAATCCACCGCTCTGGCATGTCCACCTCTGTAGAGGTGTCAATTTGAGGGGGACTGAAAACTTCAAAGCAAGGAACACCGGAACACAGGCTTCCCAAGCGGAGAGCAGCTCTTCACCATCACACACCCCAACTGCAGCAGTAGCAGCAACCTTCACGCTCGGCCCATCCACGTCGAGGAGATTTTCTTCTGTAAGTCCCAGAGACTGCTTAGCTGCCATTTGTGAGAAAAGCTGTGGCTTTGTTCTCAAAAGCCACATCTTGGGGCTGAGATGCTCGGGGCTTGCATATCTGCCTGCCGTGCTGAAGAGCTCCATGTGGTTTTAGCAGCCTGCTTAGCTGCCATCAGTCGGCTGCCTTCAAAGGCATCATTTCCCATCACTGCAGCATCTCAGTCCCAAAACAAAATGACAAGACGACTAACATAAAGGCCCGTGCGTGGGCTGGTTTCTTCAATCCTTCCCCTGAGGAAGGAAGTTCAGCCAGAGCCAAAAATACAGTCCCAAACAAAACTCTCACGTACTGCTCAGCTGTGCAGTGAAAACGTGGAGATGTCTGAGAGCTTCATCAGCGAAGGACATGCTGGTAAAGTGGGAAGCGCTCCCATGGACAAGCCAGCTGTTTGGAGACAGATATTCAGAGAACCATCTTAGGCCAAGTGCCTCCTTGCAATCAGAGGCAGGTCTGCTGCACGGTGGCTGGGCACCTATGAGCTGTGCAAGGAGCAGGGAGGGCTTGCAAGGCCAGTGCTTGGTCTGCCTTACCTACAGGACCTCCTCTTGAGCAGGGATGTTCTCAAGGTTGCCCCCGAGGTTGGGAGATTCCTTATGTGTGGCAGATCCTCGGTGAGGATACCTGCTACAACTCTGCAAACCTTCAGGAAACTTTGCTAAGTTCTACCTCGGGTTGATTGTGCACCTAAATCCTTTGGATATGAACTGACCAAGCCTGGGACCAGGACTGGACCCTCTGAGGAGTCAGTAAAGCAAAGGGGTTCTTCCAAACCTCAGCACTCAACAGGAGGGCCTCCCCAGCACTTTCAGCTGACCCTGTTCTCCACAAAGTAAATAACTGGGTGAACCTTGCCATGGAACCTAGTTAAACCATTGTCAATTTATGGTTGAACTTTGTTGAGTCACTGCCTGGCCTCAGTAAACACACTGCTGCTTCTCTCTACAAGTGAAGTGCATTACTGCTCACTCAGCTCGGTCGAGCAAGCACCTACTGAGGCAATTCAGGAATATCCAGGCCAGACATGATTTCCAGGTGCAGCCTCTACTGTGAGCTGGTCCAGCATCCTCCAAACCTCAGTCTCCAAACCCACCCAGAAATATGGAGTGTTTTCAATACAGTCCCATGCACAGAATCATAGAATCCCTAAGGTTGGAAGGGACCTCTAGAGATCATCTAGTCCAACCCCCTGCTCCAGCAGGGACACCGGGAGCACAGGGCACAGGGCTGTGTCCAAGCGGGTTTTGAAGATCTCCAGGGAAGTAGATTCCACAATTCCACATTCCACAATTCCACATTCTGCAGCCAAAGCAGAGAGCATCACCAGCATCTGCTCAGCTCTCCACAGTTTCACCCAGGATCAGTCCTGCTCCCAGAGCCCAGGCATTCCCCCATTTCAAGACAAGTGAAATAAGAGAGATGTAATCAGCAGGAAAAGAAACATAATCGTGTGACAGACCCACCAACAGCTTATGTAGACCTATATTTTCCAAAATTAAATAATATATATGCATACATACACATTATACACACACAGAGGCATGTAGAAAACTGTATTTAAAAGCTGTATGTCCTGCTGTATAAAAAAGGTGAAGATGAGATTATTGCTAATTATCCGACACACAGCAGAGATCTGGCACAACAACAAATCTCTGCAGCCACAGAGCTTTCTCTGGGTGACAAGATCAAGACACCACCATGGGAGAAGGAGTCAGTCTCAAGGAAAACGCCCGTAGGCTCCCACATAATTCCTGAATGATGGTGTCTTGCTGGGAGAGACAGAAGGAATAGATAGATCCAAGCAGAAAGGTTACAACTGTTAATACTCAGGGGTAGGTTCTGCCCTCTGCAGCAGCTGGAAATGAGACTGTGAGGGATGTCTCATCACGAGTAAATGGCAGAACTGGCCTTAGATTAAGGCTCAGGGAGGATGAATTTTCTCCACACCATCCTCCTGCCCTGTCACTTCCACCTGAATATGGTAGTATTAAAACCCCAAACCTTAAAAGCTCTGAAACTTAGCAGTGAACAAAACGAATCCAAACAGTATTTCTTTGCCCAAACTCATGATTTTAAGTTTCCTAATGAGTACTTCCTGGCCTAAATTTTTTTCTTTACCTTTTTCCCTTCCACTAAAAAAAAAACATCTTAAAGGAGTAAGGAAAACTCCAAAGTTTGCACTCACTGACACTTAACTGTGAAGAGAATATTCAACACAAGTGACTTTCAGAAGTGATTCTTACCACACATTGACATCCTTTTTTTTTTCAAAAAAAAAACCCCACTTTTCTCAGGCACTTTTTCCTCTGCACAAGCAACAATTCTTTTTCTCCAGCATCAACATGAAAAAAAATGCAAATTCTTTCAAGGCGGTTTGGGCTGTGGGCCTTCGTAGGGATGGCACATATGCAGGTAGGGTTGACATCATGAAACTGTCAACTTAAAAATCACTGTTCACCCAAAGCACTTCCCAAAGCACTCCCCAAATTAGTATTTGGGGCTTCAAGTGTAATACAGATTGATCAGGGGGTGACTAAGTCAAGATGCAAGAATCACTATTTAATCCCTTCTACCAGCTGAAATTCTATCAGAAGCTACTTTGTTGGCCAAGTTGTGCCACTGGGCATGCTAGAGGAGCCTTGGCTGTCCCAAAACCGAGTCCCTTGTCCTGTGCCTCTAGATAACCTTAGGAAAGGCTGCAGTCTACGGGAAATACTCATGAAGGACAAGTTCAGATGGAGCAGGCTGCCCAGGGAGCCTGGGCAGTCTTTAGGGCTGGACATGATCAAGACCTGACCAGGGAAAGCCCTAGTTAACCTGGTCTGTCCTGATGGCTGACCCTGTTTTGAGTAGGAGGTTGTACCAGAGACCTCCTGAGGTCCCTTCCCACCTGTGATCAGGTGGGACTCAAGTGCGGATGCCTAAAGCCAGGCATCTAGTCTAAGGCCATGAAGAGACATTCTGAGATGCAATCCATTGTATTTTGAGGAGGAGGAATCAACCCTGGAAGTGCTTCCCTCTCCTCGCTGACCACATAAGTATCTGCTTAGGCTCTGACAACCACCGGAGACACCTACAGCAAGAAGCAAAGGCTGCCCGAGCAGTCACCAGTGGAAAAGCAAGTTCCAGATGGAGGGATTTACAGCCAGATCTCTCTGGGGAACTTCCCGAGCACCATGTTCCATCCCTCTCCCTGAAACTCGGATGCTGAGAGGGAGCCCAACCAGCGAGCCAGTGAGGAGGAAGCGATGCTGGCTGCAGGTGCTGATCCATGGATTATCTCCCGTTGTTTGCTTTGGCTTTAACCTAGTGACTATCCAATGCAAAATGCACCAACAGAGCAGGAGGGCAGATCCGCTCTTGTTTCACGATACCTGGCTCAATATTTACGGATACACTCGGCCCTTTCCTAACATCAATAACTCCCATTCACTGAGCAGCTCCTTTGAAGGGAGGATTTACATGAGAATCAGCCTAGTGGGAGTCTAAATAACTGGGATGTCACCCCACGGGGTGTCTTTGCTCGTGTGCTTTGTGAAGTGCCCCATAAGGGCCACTGAAGGAAATGAGTAATGATCCTACGTGGCAACTCCAGGGATACCACATGGTTGATGGGAGACTGCGAACCTGCCCTCCCTGTTTGCTTTCCGCATCCAATTACCGGGTCACTTAGCATGCACCTTCCCTCCCATCTTCCTCCTGTTCAGACCACAAGCTCTTCGGGGTGGAGACCATCTTACTATGAAGCCTGAGAAGGAGAAAAAAAAAAAAAACCTTGATGAATTAGTAGGATTCCAGGATACAAAAATAAAACCCAAGGCACGCAGGCACCTGAGCCAGGCTCCGCTCGGTCGCTCATGACTGACAGTGTCACCAGACGAGCTGGCAAGATAAGAGCCCGCTTGGCGCACGGGTTTCCTCGCTGAGGTCCCACATTTCTGGGTTGATGGTATTTTCTGAACTGACACTTCTGATTCCCTGCTGAAACATAAGAGCTGCAGGCAAAAAACTGACTTGCCCATGCAAATGCTATGGATCTTCGCTTCTCCCTTCTCTCCCCCTGCTCTGTTCAAATATTTGCTCATCAGACTTCAGCACAGAACACTGGACACGTGCCAAGCTGCCCTTCTGATATTTTATAGGGTACTGCATTTATTTGCAATTATATCCTCCTAGTAAAAAACATGCCACTTCAATAAATCTTCCTCTGGTGAAATACTATGCATTCTGGCTAGCTATTTACTGCAGAATTCCTGTGATAAATTATTCTTCCTTGCAGCCTGAACTCTGCCATTTTCATAATACATTAAAAAATGCATACTCCTTTTGCATAAGCACCTCCACAAGCCACTCACTTTCTGTCTCCTCTGCACGTTTGGCACCCAGATGTCAGCAGAGGCAGCTGCCAGACAAGCTGCCCCACGTGCTGACCTAGCAGTGCGGACGTTGCTGTCCAAGCGTGATGTCCAAGGACAATCTCTTACAGCTCTTCATAAAAACGTGCACTGAACCACATCAATATATCTACGGTGTAAGACCAGTGCAGACACATCTCCTGACCGCCCACAGGAGCCCTCAGGGTTGAGACTTGTGTGACCACACGGCTGCAGCCGGGTTGATGCTGCCATTCCTGCAGCTCCCTGCCACGGAGCAGGGATTTTAGAGCAGCAAGGCCAGGATGCAGGTGCTGTGAGTGGGGAGACAGGAACCAAGAGCAGCAAGATATGGAGGAGCAGTTCCTAAAAGCCTGGAGGCTTCGTGTAAGCTCCGCTATCTCGCTTAGCACAGACACAGCCCCGAGGCCCTCACGCTGCCCGGCAAAGGGACAACTTGCAGGATGTTTAAGATAGTCTTTACAGCCCATCCATCACAGAGGTCTGCATGGTCCCCTATCACTGCCCGGGCCGGGCGGGACAGAACAGCCCCTGTCCTGTCATCTCCAGATACGACCGTCAGAGCACGGGAACAGGGAATGGGGGCTCCAGCAGAAAGCATCTCTGCAAGCTGGGGTTGGAAGAGCTCATATGCTCACCGCATACACACACAGTTCCAAATTTGCATTCAGGGGCCTGGAAAATAAGCATTCATAAAACATGCTTAGGTAAATAGTCCATTTATAGCACCAGAAGCCTGGTGGGCAAAGGGAAGGTAACCCCGTGGGCTGGTTTGCCTAGTTCCCTACGGACTCCTCCGAGTCTTTCAGCAAACTAGAGGAGGAGGCAATTTTAAAACGACCCTCTGATACTGAGTTTTCAAAACTGCATCCATAATAATTTATTTGCACGGCCCCTGACAACAGCATGTTCTCCTAGAGAGCGAGCAGGAGCTGAGATGAAACGTGTCTATTGGGCTTTCCAGCAGACCCAGAGAAGTTACAGAGCGGATCACTTGCTCTCTGGAGGTGAGCATGAAAAATGTCTCTTTTTTTAATTGCAAAGCATAAGAAAATTAGAAAGATTTGTGCTAAAGAAGAGTGGTGACTGCAACATTTTCATATCCTCTTTCTAATTTCCTTCCTTCAAAGCTTCCCTTCTTTTTATCTTAGCCTTAAATAACAGTAAGCTACAATAAAGCAGCTCTAACCACTCATTTTCTCCACTTTCAGTGTCCAACTCCCTTGGGCCTTCCTACAAGGGACCCGTCTGCAGCCGTAGAGAAATACACCATTAATTGACTCTTCTGGTCCCTAAAATCCCGTCTTGAGGGTAGTGAAAGCCAGACCTTGGTCCATCAAGTGGCAGGATAAAACACCCTGCACAGACGTATGGGGAATGTGTTCCTGGACTGACAAAAAGCAAGAGGCTGAAGAATGGCTCAAGTCACCTTACGGACACAAACGCTCTTCTCCTCTTGGCTCTTCCCATGCATTTTCCTATGGGTCCCAAAGCATTTTATAAAGCCAGGTCTTGTTATCTGCACGAAATAGATGGTAACCAGAGGCAGAGAAAATTGAACTGACTCAATTTGGGGCATTCAAGATCAATTCTGGGAACAGAACAGCACTTGGGGTTTACTACAGCTCAGCTGCTGCCCTGTTCCTTAGATCGTCCTGCCTTCCAAGAAGCACAGTGACCCCCTGGAAAACAAAATAATAAGCTTAATGAGCAAGTTCCTCCACGTTCCTCGTTTCTGATACAGGAAGGGGCATTTCTCAGGGAAATCTTTGGGTTAATTTGCTGCATAGATCTTCTCTGTCATGTTTTCTTTGGCAAACGATCAGTGAGCTCATTAATTTCTGTATCTAACTTAGTTTCCGCTTCAAAGTACTATAACGGAAAAACAACCAGATGCTCACGCCAAAAAGTAAACATTAAAGGGAACGATAATATAAATGGTGCCCTTTTAAACAGCTTTGGATACCACGGATCACAAAAGACCATCTCAAAACCAAATGCTCTTAAAAGAGAAGATGAAGACCTCCTTACGTTCTGCTTCAAGTAAGTATTTAAGCTAATGAGAGCTCGGAAATCAATGAGTGGGTATTGAGCTGCTATCTAGCCGGCCTTCACACAGCTTCTGGTAAACAAATAGGAGCCTAAAAATAAACGTGGGGGGAAAAAATCTTTCAGGAAATTACACATCTACAAGCAGAGAGGGGAGAAAGAAAGGGTGAAAGAAGGTAAAGGTAGCTCATGTAGAAGAGAGCTCATTTCAGCCTCTTTCATCTACTGGAAAATCAGCTCTGCTTACATCAACGGGCAATTTAATAACCATGATATGTATTTTTCCAGGCTATGCTCTCCACCCTTGGTTCACAGCAGCATACTCATCTAGACAGGGTGTTCAGGACACTGTAAAGGGGAACTCATTTCTCAAAAAAAAAAAAAAAAACCAAAAACAAGAGGGATGCAACAAGCCACAAGAGAAAGCTGGTTTGCTCCAAGCGCTGCTCATAGTTCCCTTTTGTTTTACTTTTACACAGTTGGAGGTTCCAGCTGAGGAGCTTTGCTGTTTTAGAGAGGAATAGACAGAGCATTTATGAACATGTATCTCCAGCAGATCATGTCTGGAGATCCCTCAAACACAACGGTCTCCCAGGCACTTTTGGTGCACACAAAGATGCACAAAAGTGTTTATCTATGGAGTTGATTGCCGGGACTGCCCATTCCCAATCATCCTGGTGAGCAAGTCACCCTTCTCCTCCCACATTCCCAGGTAGGAACGTAGTCAGTTCACTGCTTCTGCTATGCTTCTTTGTCCAGTTTTGTACAGATGTCAAAGGGGGCATGACGAGATTACTGGGAGGAAGCTAAGCCAAAGATTGAGCTTTTCATTCCATTTGGAAGGGGATGAGATTGATGGCCATTCTGGTAACCTGCAGCAACCAATTCCACACTTTTGACTCGCATCCTGGGAATAGCCCATATACAAGTGGAAGGGCTTAAAAAGTAAAAGAAACAGAAAAAAATATCAATGTAAACTGTGGAAGACACAAACCCAGTTTTATTGCCTGATACTTGTTTAGGCAGCTGCATGTCCCAGGGATGCCTATTTAGGAACAGATTTCACTTACAGCTTCTGAGTTTCTGAATACAGGAAAAAATAAAAATAAAAATAAAACCAGGAACAAGGACATGTCTCCTGGACACTACGTTATTTAGAAACACAGAGGAAGTGCACTACATATGCAGCTCCCAAGCTGTGCTGTTTCCTTCCGAATTTTTAAGGCTGGATTCCTCATTTGAGTCTTTCAACTAAAAAATACCTATAGATTAATTGCAGTTTCTTTTTCTTTTTTTCAGGCAAATAGGAAAACAAGAGGCAACATTACTAAAAACTGGGAATGTGTTGGTGGGACTAGGATCTCATAGGAGGTAGCTGGAGGTTCACGCTTTGGAGGGTGATGGAATGGGCTGTTCCCACCACATCACCTTGGAGGCGGCTGCCTCTCAGCCCCAGGGCACTGCAGGAGCACGGGGGTACTGGCTTCCTTGATGGGACCGATGGGGATGTCGTAACCAGCTTGGTCCTGGGTAGAAGATCCTGCATTGAAGCAAGGGTCACTGCCTGCAGAGCAGACGTGGTCCCGGTCCACCTCTCCAAACTGGCTGTTTATAATTCTGGTGCCTGACCCTGATGTCCTCCTTGGCCTTAGTGACACCAACAGCACAACGATGAGGCTCCAATGACTTACACAGAATCACAGAATGGTCACGGTTGGAAGGGACCTCTAAAGATCACCTAATCCAACCCCCTGCTCCAGCAGGGACACCCAGAGCACGGGGCACAGGGTGGCATCCAGGCAGGTTTGGAAGATCTCCAGAGAAGGAGACTCCACAACCTCCCTGGACAGCCTGTGCCAGGGCTCTGTCACCCTCACAGGGAAGAAGTTCTTCCTCACATGAGGTGGAAGTGCCTGGGTTTCACCATGCCATGAACAACCTCCACTAACTCAGCAAGATCTCAGAAGGATGCAGGCCCAGATCCTTCCAGCATCTGGGAAGAGGAGTAATTTCATCACACTCAGCAGAAGGGCTCCAGGGCACAAAACCACCTCCTCAGTAAAGATCCACCCCATTGCAGCACCTGAAATCTGCCTGCCCAGCCAGTATTCGGCAGGTAAACATAGTGGTAACACAGATGGAGGACAGACCAGGCATTGCTTGCTTCATATATGCTTACATAGAGTTATATAATGTCATTACATGGTGTAATTACGGATTCCAACCATGCGTTCTTGCAGTTGAAGTGGAAGTATGCTTAATGGTGTAATTACATCCAAAAAAGAGATCCCATGGCTAATTACATCCACCAAGCAGCAAGCAGCGAAAAGCTTTGTAGAGTCATATTAAGGATGAATTATGTGTCTGGTAGCTTTCCTCCTTACTCAAAACATAGGGATGTGCAATACTACTGGCAGAGCTAGCACCTTCCTGCGCCTTCTGCAGTGCCAGGAATATCAACAACAGGCCCCTAAACACCAGTCTCCTTAACAGCAACATCCAACTCAGCTTCACGCCCAGGAATTAGCCCCCAGCATCCTGAAATGGGTACAAACCAGTGAGATACAGGGCCTACAGCCACGCTGCAGAGCACGGTACCCAAATCCACCTTCTGTCTTCTCCCTTCTGCTTTCGGATCCCTCCTCTCCCTGTATCCTGCTGTTACAGCCATAGTGAAGTACAGCTGACATTTGTCTTCTTTTCTTGACAGCGTTTAATAGAGAAAAGAGCCCTCTCCATCGAGAGCAGGCCTATCCAAGCCCAGCAACGCTCTGAGCTGTGTTTATGAAATTCAGGAGCGCTGCTAAGCTGGGAACACCCAGGACACGTTGCACTTGCAAAGACACCGTATGTTTTTTAACCACGCAGGGCCTGCAAACCTGGCCTCTAATTCCAAGCGGTTGCTGCAACCTGCTCCCATTATCTCGTGCAGATAACGAGCAGGGCTCTTGTGTTGATGACAGTTTTCAGAAACAATAATTAGCTTAACAGTAAGTAATGTAAATATTGATTTTTTTTCCTCTCTCTCAATAGGAATGATAGGTGCTCCTCCTGAAGAGAGTAACTTGGGAAAGGCAAAATTAAAAATGCCCCCCTTGTATAGAAAGATGTCTCTGAGGTGAGGACAGTCGTTGACTCTTGCTGGTCTCACCTTCCACGTGGGAGTTTCACCAGGCCAGCCAGCGCAGGGCAAGACATGTGGAATGGGACAGGTTTGTTCTGGGGAGCAAGGTCAGAATGGGCTTGGGAGGGTTGGGTGCCACGTGCTCCAACCCGGCCTTTCAACCAAAACAAGGCCAATGAAGCCTAAAGCCACCAACCGTAAGTGACTAAACTGTCACAACACAGTCACTCTGATCTGATCAGTATCTTGACCATCCCTTTTGCCCTAAATACAGCACTGGACCTCCAGAAAAAGGACAAATCCGGGCAAAATTTCGCCAATCTCCTTTTTCCTTCTTGCAACCTTCAATCTATCAGTTTTGCAGTTAACGGTTTTTCTGCTTCTTTCTCAATCACTGAAGTTTTATGTTGTGGCAGGGAGAGCAGAGAACAGAGAAAACTCAATAAAACTGTGATTGTGTGCGAAACAACCATAAAAATACACTCAGATAAAAGACAGTTTGGAAAGGAAGCCTCTGAGAACAGCAACATGTGGATAGGAAGCCTATTCACTCCATGACATCTGCAAAAGCTGCAGCAGCTCTTTAAAGTCTGATTAGGCTTTCTATGAAAATTCATGCAGCGTATTAGGCAGCGTCAGGACTGCTATATCGGGAGGACACGATGAAAGTTGATGTTGTTGCTCTACAGAAGCTCATGCATCTTCATTTGCAGCACAGATGACAATGGGATGCCATTATCGGGAATGAATTCTTTTTTTTTTTTCTTAGAACACAATTAGCACCAAGTAATTATTTGGAGATATCAGCTATTTCATTACAGCAGGAGCAATAGTCTTTAAACACAGCAGTTGTGTTCATATAGTGGGAAAGGAGGGTGAAACAAGTGAGCTGGGCAACGTGCAATTACAGCGGCAGAGAGAGGCCCTTGCTGCCGATGAGGAAAACTCCACAGTAATTCCAAAATGTTCCCAGTGCATCTTCATTTGGCACTCGCATCAGTGCAGTTTTTCTTAAGAATCATAAGAAAATATAGGAATAAGTCACAACACGAGCCCCTCTTGGATGTATTGTCATTAATAGGCACTGATTAGGCATGGATAGGCACGAGGCACTGATTCCACTTTCCTTCCCCTTGCTTGGGTGCCCACCCTGAGTGACAGGCATGGGGACAATGTACTTAAAGAGTTGTAGTATGACAAGGGAAGTCCTTTTTTAGAGTCTTAGAAGTGTTTAGAAAGCAAAAGATGAGATTTACTCCAAGACTGGATTCCCTTGATCCCGCCAGGCTCTGCTCCTCGACTTCGAGACCATCCATAAGGAGGGATGCAGGGCTGAATGTGGGCTACCCGTGTGTGTAAAGGCTGTAGGAACCAGCCCGCTCTGTGTTCATTTTGCTGTTATTTTCTTTGGCTGTTTGCACGGGCTTCACTGGGCTGGTTATTAACATCCTGGCTAAAGGCATTCCATGCAGCTCCCATCTCCTCCAAAGCTACTATAAATGGATTTGATGCAGAGTGTGATACAGAGCTCACTTCCTAAGAAAGAACGACTAGATGCCATTTATTTCCCTGCTGTTAACTTGCAGCCTGTAGCAAATTACTGTGGCACTGGGCTAATCCATCGCTAAATTCCCAGTTAAAACCTAAGGACATGCCGAGTTTGCACGGCCCTCTGAGCAGGAGTACATTTTACTTTTCTAAAACCAGGCTGCAATGCAGAAATGCCCTATCCATCTTTCCAGATGTAAAGCTACAGCGTTTTGCTATGCACATATATAAATATATATTTTTCTACAAGATACGGCAGCTTAAATCCTTTGCAACTAATAAGCCCTGACCCTCAGCTAATGGAGAACAGGAGTACGCAGATTTATGGGTGCTGTGTTCACACTCCACTAGCTGGCACCCAGTTTGGTTCTCCCATCCCTGTGCTGTTGTCACAGCTCATAAACACGAGACACACAACTCCCTGTCGACGCCGGCCCGCCGCAACGCGCCACCGCTCCCACCCAGCACTTTTGGATGCATCATTATTTCAGAAGCTACACGAAAATTAAACTGAGTCTGAGGTGGCAGGGAAATCAGTCTCCTCCAGAAAATCGTTTCAGTTAAGATTTGATAAAACCTTAATCCATCCAGACATCGTATTTAAGAAAATAAATTAAAAAAAAAGAAAAGTGGCAAAAATGTATTTAAAGAGAAGGCAGAAAAATATGTACTTTAAATAGCAATGGCCACCATCAGTGTTGCAATAATATTCTTCCTAATACACTCAGACAAGTGTTTTTAGAAAGACAGACGATGTCTAAATGTTCTTGCTTGGTAATTTCTTGTGTGCTTTCAATTTTCTGGAGATAATTAGTCATTGTAACAGTAGCATTTAGACTTTTAAACACACATTTTTTCACTAAAAAATAATTCAGTTGGGCTGGTAATGTGATAAGCCTTCTGTGATTAATTAAATTTGCAGTGTGAGCTATTCTATAAAAGTACATCTAGAGACACAGTGGAACCCAGAGCAGTCTTGTAGCTAATGGTGGCTCTTTGCAGATTTAAATTCTATTACTGATGCTGCCATAGGCCACCTGTGATTCTTGAGCTAAAATTTCCCAAGGAGGCTACATTCACACAAAAGGCAGGTTTCAAAGTGCCCACTTCTCCATGTGCAAGTTTGACAAGTCCCATCCATTCTGCAGAGCCAGGAGTGAAACAAAGACAGCACCTCGCCTGATCAGTGATAAGCACAGAGCAAGACTATATCCCTCTGCTTAATTACTCTGAAAAGTTAATTAAGGAACTCCTGGGGACTGAGTTGGAGCAAGGGCTTTCAACAACTCATTAGCTGTCAGGAGAACTTAGGGTAATTCATTTATATGCACCAAGAAAAGCTTGTGTACCCTTGGCATTAGGCAGTAGTTGAGCAGTGGCTATGAAGACAACTACCACACATCTCACATAGGGAATCGAGGTGCCCCAGGTGCCCTCGACACTGATGAAACACTGAGCAGAGTTGGGGCCAGGCCACAGCCCCCAGCTCGGCACAACCCTCCTATGGGGACCCAACTACCTCACATCTAACCCTAACCCTAACCCTGAGCTCACACTGTGTTCACAGGAGGGCAAAATGCTTCATCTCACCTACCTGAAGCATCTCTGCAGGATGGACAATCACACCCATAAGGCACCTGCTGCTTCTCACCTTCTTGAAGGAAGGTCTAAGGGGGCTATCTCTGATGTAGGCATCTACCTACACCTACAGGAACCTCATCACAAATCCCTGCAGGCCATTCAAGTTGGGTCAGAGCTGACAGAAAATGGGCCAGGGCCCAAGAAAGCCAGGATGCCCAGGAGAATTGGCTAACATTCAAGTACCACTTTCTCCAAGCTCAGAACTGGGGAAGTTTCCTACTCTTCCCCAGTGGGATATGCCAGGTTTGGGGAAATGGAGCAATACCTAGAAACAGACTTATTGCCTTGGGCCACTAAATATCCATAATCACATAACCTTGCTGCTGGAGAACATGGACTCCACTTTATCCTTATCCCTTCCCAGAGTCCCTGGCGCAATTTTGCCTAATTAACCACTAATGAACAACACCCAGACAAGCCCATTGCTCAAGGACCCAGGAGCAGCCTGGATGCAGCCATCCTCTTCTGGAGGGGACAAGAATTAACCACATGGACACAAGCCATCCTATCCCACACCACAGGCAGACCAATCCTCCTCCACTGCAGCATCTATGGTAGGTTTCATGGAAACTTTGGAGCAATGGAGAGACCTTTATCCTTCCTGGCAAAGCTAGCACATTCTTTTTCAGAGCCCGCCTCAATATGTGGGTATTTTCTCTCTCTTCACCTTGGCAGCTGCAAAGTACCGCCCTCATTCCTGCTCCATTTATCCCCCTGGGAACTCTCAGATTAAGTAACTCTTAGATAAAGTGGGAAATTAGTCATCGTAAACACGTGGGCCCTATGAAGAACTCCAGCTTTTCCATGACAAAATAATGTTCAGTGCAGCATTAACACCGTGATGAACTTCATACCCGCAGCTCTGGGGGAAATTGTTATTTTTTGGAAGAGTAAAAAAAATTCCTATTGGCAATTAAGGGGTTCTCCTGACCTCCCTAAGAAAAATCCAACTCATAAAGACGAAATAATTATTTTTATCTTTCAGGATATTTGGGAATACCTTCAAAACCTGCTGGTTTTGGTCAGCCTCATATTACTATGCACATAGTTCTGTGGCTTTCAGCACCATCACGGCAGAATCTGGCCCCAACTGGTATCAAGGCCGCTTGGTATCGAGGACCTGAACTCACAAATTACCTGGAGCTGCATCAAGCCTAAAGTACTTGGAAGCTAAATTGGCTTCACACCTTCCTAACCTCAGCAGTCATCACACAGAATTGTTGGAATTGTGGGCTTTTATGAAAAGATTTTGCACCTTCTGCCTGAGATCCTCACAGCACTTTAGCGCTATTAATTCATTCAAGCTTACAATGCTCCTGTGAGATTAGTGTGTTGTGAACCTCATTTTATTGGCACAGAAATAGAAGCAAAGAGCAGGCATGCGCTTTGGACACGGCAATACTAGGAATCATTGAGAAAAACAGCCAGAAAAAGAACATTTTCTGACCCCATCCAGTCCTTCAACCTAACCAGGACAGTCTATCCTACATAAATGCAGTGGCCATGGACGGGTTCCTTTCATCCTCAGACCTGCAGCTCGGTTTTGGACCCGTGCACTATGCAAAACTCACAGGGGCTCAGCTCTCTGCACTCACGTGCCAATGCTGAGGAGTTTCATGCCAACTAGCACTGCAAAGTGTTTGTTATTAATCACGTATATGTGCCGCTGGCTCGCGGGAACCAAGCTGGTTATTTGTATGAGGTGTAACGCTGCAAATGCACCCTCTTCTCTTCGAGATCTCCTGCCAGGGTTCTGACTATACCTGTAGTCTGCTTTTTTTCTGAAAAAAAAAAATCAGGTTTTAGCTCTTCTTCCCCTGTTCGTTAAAAGTATGTGGCACGCAAACAGCAGTTCCCTTGTTTCGGTGAACAAACGTTCCTCTTGGAACATCTGTACAAAAAAGATCAGGTTGTGAAACAGCAAGGAAGGATTACAATGCAAAGCAACCCACTGTGGAGATGATGTTTCATGGCCCTCACCTGCGCTCAGACAAAAGAACATGTGAAAACTGTATGGAAAAAATGGCAATTTAGCTCATTTAAGGAACTACAGGGTTTTATATGTGTAGTACAAGTCCCTGGTGTCAACAAGTCCTCAGCCCAACGCTGTAGCAATGGTGCTGCTAAAAAAAGCAGCCAGTGGCTTTCAGGGCTAGCATGGGATCCAGGCACACAGGACACAGAAATACCCCACGTGAGCTGGATGTGGAGGTAGCTCTGCTCCAGATGCAGTTGCACTACATGATGTTGGACACTGCTCAGCCACGCCAGACCTCTTGGGACCTGGAGCAAACCAGCCCTTGTTGCTGGTTAGACGAGGTGGCTTTGCCACATTATTTGGGAGGTGGACAAGGCCTTTAAGTTTACAAATTACCAGAATTCAAAAGGATGGTTTTAAGATCAAGAAATGGTGCTCTCTTCGTGTCCTCTGTATGCTGGAGTTATCTCTAGGCTCCAGAGGCACCAAGAGCAACAGCATTCCCACAGGTGGGAAGCCCTCGTGAAGCGGAGGACCCTGCATGGATGAGAAACGTCTCTGCTCAGCCTCTAAAGCAAACTGTGGTCACACCATCGATGTGCAATGTCAACATGTGGCTTTTCTCAGAAAGGTGACGTTATGGTATAGGAATGGACAGGAGCAAGGGCCTTGGGAGATGCTTGTGTTGTCCCACACACTTGGCTGACCTTCTCCAAGCTACAAGTACTCCGCCTTGCTGTTCCGTAGAGCACCTTCAGCAGCAGAGCACACATCAGCTGATGCCACAGCCCTGCCAAAAATTAATGATAATGCAGCCAGGAGCTCCTGCATCAAATTCTCGATCTCACTGCAGCTGGATCATGACAGTAGGGGCTTCACTGCTGAGGCTGCATTGAGGCTTCCACTCTATGAAGAGACTCACCTGCTTGGGTGTTTAGTAACACAAATACAAACTAAGAGGTTTTGTGGTTACACTGCTGGTTTGACAGGAATGCAAAGCAGAAATAAGAAAGGTCTTTACTCCATCAGTGCGTTTCTCTGACTTTTGCACGAGCAAGGCAGCGTAATTGGTCCAGGATTTATAAGGCCACAGCAAAAAACGTCGGGAACCTTGTCTGGAGGGAGAGACAGTCCCGTTTTTGACAGCAGTCTTGAAAAGCAAAGTCCTGTGCCCATCTGCTGCAAAGACACAGCACGAGGGACAGCAGTAGGAGCTTCCCCGGCCCCACCAAATCCCACGGCGAGTTTTTTGCCACATAGAAACCCCGCCGGCACCAGGGTTGTTGCGACCTTCAAACCGGCACGCGAAGGCCACGGGACTGTCCCCGCTGACCTGGGTCACAGGAACGACTGCCGGGACGAGGGGTTCGATACTCCAGCGGTGGCTGTTTCTGCCCTGTGGCCCGTGGGCACATCAATAACACAGACGAGCTGCGCGTCACCGAGCGGGCAGAGCTCAGGGAGCTACATGTGCAGTTAAGGGCGCTAATGACTCAGCCTGGTGGCTCCGAAAGCAGCCGTTGTGGGTGCTAAGAGATGCTCGCAGGCCCTGCAGAGGGAAGATGCAGCCTGGCACATCCTCTGGGTACGGCCTGCAGAGCCCAGCAAGGCCCACGGGACATCCCTCCGGCCACCGCGGTCCATCAGAGGTGGTGACTGTTGCCCCCAGTGAAGGTCTGCCCAAGAGGTATCACAGAGCGAGGCCTCCTTTTGCCACCTCTTCACTCTCCCCAGGGATGTCCAAAGGCCACTGGAAAGACCGCTGAAAACTGCCAAGTGACCGGAGCCTGGAATGATCCTTCTCCACAGCCAAAGGAGGGAAAAGGTTGTTCACGGCAAGTTTTATGGATCTCATGAGCCTAGAGAAGCATTTTGGGGTCATGTCACACTTTGTGCACAAGTCCTCCGCCCCTCAAAAGGAAAATGAGCCCCAGGATAAAAAGTCCCCAAAATACCTTTGCAGCAAGTGCCGAGGGCTGTATGGGCTCCTTGCGCTGATCCGCTTCCCCGTTACAGTGCAGTAAGAACTGGCTGCTGCCAAGTGCGGGCAAGGCGCTTCCCTCGGCATCCAGCTGCGCCGCCGGCGCTCGGAGCGGAGGATTCCAGGGCCCTGCCAGGGCAGCCGCGGCGCTCGGCTGCAGGCCGCCAGCACGGCCAGGCCCCATCCTGCACACAGGGGTGAATCTCCTCTCCAACGTTTATATAAAATCTGCTATGTGGAGACTCCTGTTTTTTTTTCTTCAGTTGCATTTTGCATTAAAAATAGACTTCTCAGCGATGTGGCTTATTCGTTAGCCGGAGTTGTCAGCAGCTTGCAGCACTGCAGGCACATCAAGGCTTGCCTGGAAACGAGGTGTCCCTCGCACCCTCACCCTGGCACGTGGCTGCACTTACCACTTTTTGGAAGGATTTGGCCCAAACCTAAAGGATTCTGCCCCAAACCTGCAGCTCAGGCCCATCAGGCAGTTATCACTGCTCTCGTTTGGAGGGATTTTGCCATTTACTTCGATAGGAAACCCAACTGGGAGCCCAGCTTAGATCTCCATGTCCCACAAAGGACCTACTGCAGCACCGAATGAGATACCTCAACCTGGGAGGCAAGACAAGAAAGGCCATAAGGTGCCTCAGCAGGATGGAGAAGATGCAGGTGCTGGGAGCAGAGAACTGCAATTCTCGTGACAGCAGTGAAATGGAGGGGGCCTTCAGCAACCCTGGCAGGACTGACACCAGACTAGTCCAGGTTCAGAGAGCTGATCCATCAGTAGTTGATTTGCAAGATGCCCTCAGGCTTCTTTGGTCACTGTTCTTGTTCCCCATGGGGCATCAACAGGAGGAAGAGCCACAACAATTTCAGGGATTTGAACATGGGCAGGAAGGTATAAACAAAACCAAAATAACTTTGGGCTTTTGTTGGGGATAAGTGAATTCCCTCTGTCACACCGCACAAGGCAGTCATCCCTCCGGGGAAGCACTAGGATCCCCCTCCCTTGAGCGAATTTGGACAAAGCAATGGAGAAAACATTGCAGGGAACATCTTCTGTGGGTGGAAGAGATGATCTCATAGGTCTTTTCCATCAGTGATTTCCAGGATTTTTGTGCCTCTGACATAAAGCCCCAAAATAGCAACATTAGTCTAGGTCAAGATAACACAGAAGAAATTCTGTGTTTAGTTTTACATCTGGCCAGGAGTCGATGAGCTATATGGTGGTGGGGTGAGTCACTCCTGCATGCTGTAAGCTGCTCTCCGAGCAAGCCCCCGAGGTGAGGGCTTTTCCATCAGGCTGTAGGGAGTGTAGAGTACAGTGACTATACATTTATATAAGTATCAGCATAGTTATGCAGGCAGCAATGCCCCTTCACAAAATGAAGGCTTAGCAAAGCACTCGTGCTACTTGTTATGATAGCTTACCATCATTTCTGACAAAGTTTGAGTGAAGGCAAAAGTATCTGCATGTATAGTATCCCTGATTTCACCAATGTGAGTCTGCCACGAGCCCTGCTGCCACATCGGACACTGGAGGCTTGGAAAGACCCAAGCTGCAAAGAGCCTCATAAGCAAAACCCCAGTAAATGCGTGCAGACTTCTACACCCATCACACTTAGCTTCGTATATTTAGCTTACTGATCTCTCCTCTCGGGCTAAGCTTGTTCCCATGGCCAGTTATGAGCAGAGATGAGGAACAGGCACTTGCTAAACCACAGTAACTTGCCCGTGTTTGCAAGGCCTGGCTTACCATAAAGCTGCCGCCAAATCACGTGGTTTATTTTCAACCGCTCGCATTATTTACCCCAAAGCCAGGGAGCATCTTGGTTTTCCCATCCCACAGCAAGGCCAGTCCTGCTGGTGTCTGCCACGTGCTGCAACTTAATTCCTGCTCTGCAGAGCGCTCTGCAAACCCGCGGCGTGGTGCAGGTCATTAGCTAATCCCCACGGTGTGCACAAATGGCTCTTATTAGCATGAAAGGAGTCACAGCGAGGGAAAACCAGAGCCCTCGGGGATCCGCAACCGCTGCCTCGCGGTTGATGCAGGACAGACATCAGAGAGGACCAGGGATGATCAAACAAGCTGCACTCTTCAACGCAGCTGCCAGGGAGAAGCCCAGAGTTTGCTTGGATGCCATGCAAATGCTGAGGCTAATGTACACACAGGGAAAAGAGTGTTTACTGAAATCATTAATCCACGTAAAACATGATAAAAATGCACTTTCCCGTCTGGCTCGGGTTAGTGTGTTTATTCCGAGGGGATTTCAGCCTGCACCAGGGCTGCACATCCCTGTGATTCAGGGTCCGGCGCTGTCTCTGGTGTCCGGGATCGGGCAGCCAAGGGGCAGTGGGATGGAGCTGCCTCCTCTTGGGCTTTCCAAGCAGCCGGCTCAACTTCACAGGCAAAATGTAAGGTACAGGAATGAAAGGGTCCCAACCTCGGAAGTTTATCTGAGCACCAAAAGGTTCTTGCTCCAAATTCTGTGATTTTAAAGAGTAATTCTGAGTATCAAGGATTGCCAAGAAAAAGGCACTAATTTCTGGATGAAGCTGTTCTTTATTCTTTTGCCTTCTCTTTTCACATTACAGAGGGGTCTCACCAGCGAAAGCTTTCTCCAAAGCTCTCTGCTCCGGCCTCTTGGTCCCGTGCATCCTGTTGGACCACAGAGCAGAGCGGGATTCCAGCCCAGCCTCTGGGCAGAGGAGTCCCCAGAGAAGCTCCCGCTCTGGAGACACCTCTTCTCTCATGAACTAAACCCATCCTTGGAGAGCTGAGCTTACCCACCAAGGGCTGCCAGAGCTTCAGTTTGGATGCAGCGAGGGAAGCGCTCAGCCCAGCCGAACGCCCATCTCCCTCCGCACATCCTAGGGCTCAGGAAGCACCTGCACGGATTCAGGATGGGGCAATTTGCACTGCAGAAAACATCCCCGGGTTCCTATTTCCAACCCTTTGGCACTCCAGGTTGTTCCCCTGTAGCCCTAAGGGACTTCACAGCTGCAGGTTTAACCACCCCCTCACTCTGCAAGAGGTTGTGTTCCCTTTCTACGGTTTAGGGTTAAGGAGCTGACATCTGCCATATCTCCCATGGGATTTCAAAACATAAATCCTACGGGATTCAGGTTGGCATTTCCAGCTCAGGCAAAATCTTCAGCCCCGCCCCAGTGCCTTTTCTCAGTGTCCAAATGAATTTATGGTGGAGGTATTACCAACCCCCAAGCCAAAACCTGGGCCTAAAGTGGGGCAACAGAAGCAGCCTCCTCTTCAGTAGTGAGTTAGATGAGTGGGAACATCCAAGGTGGAAGACTCTATGTAAACAGACACTATCCTAGAGGTGTTTCTGGAGGATGAAAAGCCTTTTGCATGCTTAGAAGTTGGGGCACCAAAGGCAAAGTTGGTGGAACTGCCTCTTTCCCATTCACACACGCTGCTCTCCTCCAACTCTGCTTCATGCTGCTCGTGGCCAAAACAGAGCGGTCGGAGGCGGCCCCGGTGTTACCTCCACCCCATCCCACAAAAAAAAATGGGTCTCCCGCAGGAGAAGAGGAGATTCCTGAACAAAACGCAGCCTCATGGAGCCAACATTGCAGAGCGAAGGTTGCTTATGCAACACCACGATGTTGAGGTGGAGGAGGAGTGAATGCGGTGCTCGGGTGACTCACAGGTTTGTTAGGAGCAAGCGGATTCATAGGGAGGGCTTCCACCAGACCTGGGCAGCATCCAAGGTCTGCAGGCCCCCGCAACGGAGCCCTCGGGGTCAGCTTGAGCTGGAGGGAGTCAGGAGGGCGAGATGCCAACACAAACGGCTAAACTGAGGGGAGGAAAGGAGCAAAAACAACGGTGAAGCCAAGGGAAAACACCGGCTTTCCTGGAGGGTTTCCATCTCCTGCACCTTGGCCCTATGGACACGAAGCCCTTTGATTGAATCCAGAGCCAGAGAAGTGAGAAATGAGATGTTTCTCACCCAGGATGACATTTCAGAACACTGTAACGCTGGTTATAACATACTCATACCCACTCCTATTCTTTCTTTCTGGATGTCTTTGGCTGAGGACTTCTGAGTGCTCAGAGCTGACCCCGGCATCTCTGCTACACCTGCAGTGTAAGGGACAAGCAATCACCAGGGGTTTGCTTTGACCCCTCTCCAGAGTCAAAGCAAAGGAGTTTCCTCCACACCTTGGTTATGGTTGTCCTAAAATCTAGTCCCTGCCCTTCCTCACTGCTGTCTTCTCCCTTTGCTGACATCCAACCTGATGTACAAGTAGTCGTGTTCACGATCCCCACGACCCAGGCTCCATGATCTACTCATTTAATCATCTGGATCAATTTCCTTCAAAATCAATAGAGTTCTGCACTGTCAAAAGATGCTCTTGCTGTAGAACGAAGCAGATATCGCTTCAAAAGTTGGCACAGAAGCCCCGAAATTCCATCAAGGTGAAGGTTTGGAGTTAGGAACATAAAAAAATGCCACACCAGGTCAAATCAGTGGTTCACAGAGCCCTGAATTGGCCCAGCCAAGACGCTATTTGACTCAAAGCACTGAGCACATCCCGGGTCTGCCCTCTCCTCTCCTCTCCCTGCCTGAATCTCCTACTGTTCAGTCTCTCCTCAGAAGGCAGCTGCTTCATCCCCTGGGTCTGGTCAGCTGCTCTTCTCTGGACCTTCTCAAACTCCTGCCCTTCTCCAGATGTGGAGAGCAGAACTGCACACAGCTCTACCCTGCAGCTCCAAAGCGGGTGACATCCTCCTCTTGCAGCACCCTCAGCCTGTGTCCTGCAGGCTGGGGGCGTTTTTGGGTGTCCCTGCACCCCGGACAGACAATTCCACACAGCTTTCAGGGGTGACTCCAAGACACTTCTCCCAAGCCATAACTCCTAGTTCTGAGTTGAGCATCATGAAGGTATCGGTTAAATTTCCCTTGATCTTCCATTTTGACCTTACATGTATAAGCTCCTCTGCCATCTGGCTGACACTCAGTCATTTCTACAAGGCATTTTGGAGCTCCCCATGGCATTTAACCACCCAGAGGACCTCACTATCACCTGCAAACCTAATTTCCGCTTTACTTTCGATCTGCCATACTTTACAGACTCTCTTGTTCTCCTCATTTGTACAAACTCCATTCCTCACACAGCAGCCGCCTGCCTGTGAGGCACTACCCAACTTTCCCACTATGCCTACAAAGGATTTGAAGAAAAACTTTGTTTTCTTTTGGAATTGTGGCACACATTTTATCTTAGCTCCTAACACACTATTATTAACTGCCTCCGGGCTCCTTGCAGGCTTCTTGCTTTATGAATTGCTTCTTTTAAAGTCTGCCTCATACTTACACTGTCCCTCTTCTTGAAGTCAAATATCCACAGGCTGGATTTATTGGGCCTGCTTCTTCCTGCTATGATGTTAAACCTAATTGCATTGCACTTGCTCCCAGTGATCTCTCCCACTAAGACCTCTTGGACTCAATCGTGTGCAGCACTCCAGGCTAAATACAGAACAGCATCTTTTCTTATAGGATCCAAGATTAATTGCTCTAGGAAGCAACCATCCAGTCCATCCAAAACTTCCTCACCGCATCTCCTCCTGATGAGGATGAAGTGCTGACCCCATCTATGTATGGGTAATTGAAATCTCCTGCTATTAATACCAAACCTAAATTTGCAGCTTCTTTAATCTCCCTTAATATTTCCTGGCGGAGGGGGGGCAGGCAGTAGTACAATCCTGGTATGATACTTATCATTAGAGCCGGGGATTTCCACCCACAAGGATCCTACAGAGCTTCCCTCTCCCCGTAACACGTCTACGCCGCTGCGCTCCATGTTATCCTCTCCCTGCTCCTCCTATACGTCCTACTCCAGCATTCCTACAAAGCCGGTATCTTGGCAACACTCTATTCCACTAATTATCTCCCTCGCACTGGATCCCTAAGGTACCTGCAACCTGTCACCAAGCTCTCCTGCTCACCAAGGCTCCTCGCTGGGTCTAGAAGCACTTGCATGTTGTGTCTTGAGGCCAACACCTATTTCCATGCAGGCCACGCAACTGGCATTGCGGGGAGCCTGATTTGCCTTTCCTCCCCACTGCAGCTCTGCTCTGCATGGCGCTCCTGGCCTTGCCAGATGTGCTCTGCACATCAGTCACATGCAGCTCGGTGGCTGCATCAGCTCAAGTTGGGTCTCTGCACCTACCAGCTCTCCCCTCACTCCTGGTTCCTGGCTCTGAATCCTAATCTGGAATGACAAAGACACAGGTCATCATTCCAGCTTCCAGTGCTTCCAGTCCCAAAGTGCTCCCTGCTTTCTAAACATCCAAATCCCACCTCACTCTGCCTCTCTGCACCGTCTCCTCCCAGTCCTGAGGCTGCAGATTTCTGCCTCTCACAGAATGGTTGGGGTTGGAAGGGACCTCTAGAGATCATCTAGTCCAACCCCCTGCTCCAGCAGGCACACCCACAGCACGGGGCACAGGGCAGCATCCAGGTGGGTTTGGAAGATCTCCAGAGAAAGAGACTCCACAACCTCCCTGGACAGCCTGTGCCAGGGCTCTATCACACTCATAGGACAGAAGTTCTTCCTCACGTGGAGATGAAACTTTCTGGGTTTCAACTTATATCCATTGCCCCTTGTCCTATCACTGGCCACCTCTGAGAAGAGTTTGGCCCCTTCCTCCCTACATTCTCCCCTCAAGTACATACTAATCAGATCCCCTCTCAGTCTTCTCTTCTCCAGGCTAAACAGGTCCATCTCACTTAGTCTTTCCTCATATGATAGATGCTCCAGCCCCTTAATCATGTCTTTTGCCCTCCACTGGACCCTCTCTAGAAGCTCCGTGTCCCTCTTATATTGGGGAGCCCAGCACTGCACCCAATACTCCAGGTACTCTCCAACCTCACCTGTGGCATGGGCAACATTTCACAGAATGGACACTGGGCATCTTGGTTTCTGACACATGGACCTGCATTTGGCTGCAGCACATCCCTCCTGTGCCTCCCACATGGACTGTTGGCTCTTCCCCTGCATCACAGATAACTTACCTAGACCCTTCTGATACCAACCCTTGTGTCCCCAGGCTCACTGCCACGAGTCTTCTCCGTGCCACCAACCCAGCTCCCTGTCTTCCTGGAAACTAAATCTGCCACCACCTGCTTGTTCCCACCTTGCAAGACGCCCTCTGCCACAAGAGGCCTCCTGCGTCACCCCCCAAATGTCCCAACGTCCTCTTTTCACTCCACTTGCCCCGTAGTGACAAACCAGGCTCCCCTGTCCCACCTCTCCCACAGGCTCAGCTGCTGCCAAGAGAAGGAAATGAGGCTCTTGGTGGCTGCGTCACAGTCTCCTCAGGTGTGACGGTTTCCTTGGCATCCGCGTGCGCCGAGTCCCAGCAGGAATTCCCAAGCGCTGCCAAAACACCGAGTCTTTCAGGTATTTTCTTATTCTGTGATTATAACCTTTCATGTACTGAGCAACTGCTACGGTTCCACAGAGGACTCAGGTGGCGACGCCTCAGCTTTGGATTGGATTCACCCCTAGAGCCAACGGAAGGGCTACACAGTCGAAATCAAAGCCACTTTGGGATTCAAAGATCTCCCAAGAGCTCAGGCAGCTTTGAACTCATTACTGTTGTTTAATAAATTCATTCAAAAGGGAAGAAAATTCTGCAAGCATTTATTTTTCTGCCTTTTCTGGATGTCTACAGTTGTCACACATGGCACAAACCCCATTTTTACCTATTCTACATTTCTGTTCTACCACCGTTCCAACAGGCAAGGAGCAAATAAGCCGCCCATGGCAGAAATTAGCTCCATGATTTGTACTCCTAGGAGGCTTTCGGCTACAATTTGAATAGACTAAATAGAATACACAAAATAGCTGAACCATAAATGGAGCCATGCAATGTGAGTACAGTGCCAAGGGCCAGAGACCTCGCTTTGCTATATGTTTATAAAGTTAAGAAGTACAAAATAAACACAGAACACAGACCGAGTATCTACTTTTCAGTCAGAAAATAAAAAGAAGAAAAAGTGAGATTATTTATTTAGAAAATCCAGAATATTTAAGGGTTACGAAGCAGAGCATCGCCCAGCTCCTCCTGTGACGCTCAGCATAACGGCAGGTTGCTGCATTCCCATGGGATGGGAAGCCAGGCTAAATGGAAATCATCCAAATCCTGGGCATTGTGGACAGACCTTTTAAAAGAAATGCAGAGACTTGCATCTCCCAAACTGTCATCATCTCTCCACAATATTTTCATCATCCATCGTGAAATCCATAAAACTTAAACCTTCTCCATACAAGGCATACCCAGTTCTCTCCTAACAGAGAGATCAGAAGAACAAGGAGGTGGGTTTTTTTCTTAAATTTTGCTCAACAAGTGGCTATAGCCAGCACGGGTGAGAAGGGAAAGAGCCACTCCAGCAAACTCTCCAGGGCACTTTGTCCTTTACAAAGTGCCCAGCAAGTAAAATTTCTCTGTCAGTCGCGTGGAGACCAGGCCCAGATATAGGACCTGGAAGTGCTGGAGGGGAAAAAACAACACCCTGACTACAGAAGTCGCCGGCAAGTGACAGACCTCGACAGACAAGTCATTAAGGTCCCCAGCGGCTGTCTCTGCCTATTAGCCTAAGCTGCGTTAGGGTGAACAGAGTGGTAGGGGAGTTGCAGAGATTAACTAAAAATAGTCCAAGACCACGGAGCAACAGGCTTGCTGTAACCTCTTAATGCACTGGGAGATAAGGGCGACCCGGCTGAGCAGGCGCGCGCGGAGCCAACGTCTGCGCAGTGAAGATGTTCACGTGGCGAAGGATCCTGGCAAGGGATGTGGGAGCAGGGTTGGTGATTCTCCAAAGCCACTTGCTTTGAATTCGCTGGCTAATCCTCAGGAGGCCTGCAAACCAGAGTCTCTTTTTAACGTAGAGATGTTAAGGATGAAGAGCCTCAATGAGGAGGCCCTTCAGTTGCACTGGGACTGTGTCAAAAGCAAACGGGAGCAGTGCTAGAGAGAAGATGCTGCCAAGGAACGGAGATCCCTGCTGAGGACACGGCTACCCAGGGCATGGAGGAGCCCCGAGCTGCTCTTAGCGGTGCCTTCCTTTGCTCTCCATGCTCCTAAAGTGCTCGTTGCATCTGCACAGGCTGCCCACTCAACAAGTACCGACCCAGTCGTACCCGCAACATGAACAGGACCCACACACAAGTCAAAAACGCTGGATTAAACCCCACCAGATCAGTCAATTACATATGTGTCTGTCTTGATAGGACTGTCTGATATTATTGGGCATTTATATGGATAACAAGGCTAAGTGCAGTCACAGCGAATGGGGAAACATCTTCTCGAATGCATATTAAAGGTCACAGCTGGGGCTTAAACCGTCTTTGAAGCATGAGAAATCAGTAAAAATCAGAGAAATCTCCCACTTGCTCATGCTGACATATACATCGCTTCCTATTTCTTCCCATCTTTAAACTCCTTTAATCTGGGTCACAAGAGCAAATTTTGGAGGCTGGCAGTAAAGAGTGAACCTTTCTTAGTGAATCCTGCTGCTCAGAGTGCCCAAACTGCTCTCGAAATGCAGACGGCGGCCACAGCTTGGGCACGGAAACAGAAGCTTCCCCTGTTCCTTCTCCCTTTGTCTCTATCTTTGTGGATGGAATGAGTTTGTGTCTCGTCAAGAAGCACTTGATGGCACCTGCACCTTATCACAGAGCAGCCCGGGGTGGTAAAACAGTGCAGCAGGAAAACGAGGGGCCCTGAGAACCCCCTTCCTGCATTTCTGTGTGGGGTCTTGCACCTACACCCATCCCAGAAAACCCAAATCCTGGAGCCAAAACGATGGGTTTGGGTATCTCAAAGCCCCAGAGCACCCTGTCCCGGGTTTGCTTCCATGTTCTCACTTCCATTGCTCCGGGTGCCTTTGCCAGCACCGCACTGACAGTGGCTCGTGGCCAAATTCTGCTCTCACTTACACCAGTGAAAAAAAATAATAGTAATAAAGTCCATTAATGTCAATCAGCTACAGCGAGATTAGATAGTCTGGGTCTGGAAAGCAGCCCAATTCAGGCCTGTGTAACAGGGCGTAGGGTTTGGAGCACGTGCAGCAAAATCCCTGGTGTCCAATGGATCCCAGGGCTCCTCAGAAGCAATTCCAAGAGCACAGCAAATACAACGCACCATTCTTGCCCATTTGGGCCCTTCTTTTCACTTGAAACCCAGCAGTGCTGCAGCACGAGGAGCATTCGGGAACCCTGCATTGCGGCGAGTAGCTTGCACAGGCTTTGAGGTTCGCCAAAATCCTTGCTGAATCAAACGGGAGATTAAAATTCCTTGGAAGCCAAAGGCACCACTTAAAAGTGCCCGGCTGCAGCCTGCGAGTGTTTGCCTGGCTGACAAAGGCACTTGCCGACTAGATTTGCAGCCTGAAAGTTGCATTAATCTGAATGATTCCCTCAACATCCAGAGCTGCGGGGCTGGAACCTCCCTCTGACCCCTTTGCCAGGTACCTGCAAAGGGAAACGGGACACGAATCGTCACAGCCAGGGCAGACGCAGCTCCTCTGCCCAAGCCCTTATTTCACTCAATAATAACGGACAGCCCTTGCCTGTTTTCTTTTTTAACATGTTTCAGAGTTTTTCTGATTTCAGAGTCCTTCAGAAAAGCTGATTATCTGGATTTTATCCTCAGTGAAAAGGAAAACTGAAATGAAAACCAGTTGCTGGGTTAAAAAATGCAACTTTCACACTCGTGGGACACAGTTTGGAGGCCATGAGAACTTGCTACCAGTTGCCTTCAGGTTGCTTTTTGTTCCCATTATTGCCTCCTATATCACAAGATGTGTCACATCAGAGTCATTCAAGACAAGGGGCACGAAGAAGCCTCTTATTTCATATCTGATAGCCGGAGTTCTTGAATAAAGCAAAAACTGTCCAAATGCATTTCATTCCTCTTTTTCCAGTGGGTTACGGCTCTGAGGGGACTTTTTTTTCTTTTTTTCTTGCAAAGCAATCAATTTAATCTGCTTTAAAGAAAAGATTAATTAAATAGAGCCTACAAACCCCAAGGAAGTTGCTCTGCCTCCTCAGTGCAGGCACCAAAGCTGGAGTGTCAGAGGGTCAGGCGGGCCCAGTTGCTCCCAGCTTTTCCCTAGGAATTTAATTCAATCCCAGCTGCTGCTGGACAGGTTAAGAGAATCCAAACGTTGGAAAAAAGCAAGTTCCTGGCTCCATACAAGCACCCTACTGAGAGCTGCTGTTCCCAGAGAGGGGAGAGGGGGAGGTGACGGGATAGCACTGAGGATGTCCATCCTGCTCCCATCTCGCTCCATGGATCTGAGTATTCGGCAGCCTCAGGTGCCCTAAGGGCTACGAAACAGCCCCTCTCTTTGTCTCTCTATAAGTTACAGCTTGGGAAGGTCCCAGTTGTTTCCAGCTCCTTGGACTTCGTGGCTGCCCAGGTGATTTTCCCACTTGGAGCAGGAGCTGTGGAAAATGTTCAGCAATTACCACTGAAATTGGAAAAGAGAAATGGAAGAAAAAATGCTGGATTTGAGTGTCGGGTCCAGAGCTGCATTTCAGGCATCGTTTTGCCAGCAGAAATGAGATTTTTCAGCTGGCGCTCCAAGCCAGCCGGGAGAAGAAGCCAATGGCAGCAGGTCCCAGTGGGGAATAAACCCAGCCCCAAATTCTCACCCGGGAGATTTTGCAGAGTGGGGATGCGGGTGGTTTTGCTCCTTCTTTGTGAGGGTTTATTTCAAAGTGACCGATGCTGAAGGAATGTCTTATTTACGCCAGCTGAATCCATGGAGGGAAAATGGGGCTACCGCTGCCTGGGAGGACCACAAGAGACGGCCCAAGTTTCCAGAGACATCTGGAAATCTGGCAGACGAAGTGAAAAAAAGCAAAGGTGAAAAGGATAAAATTTGGTCCAAATAAAATAATGTCAACTCCTACCAGTATTATTTAACGGAAGATTTTACACACTAAGTTCTGAAGAATCATACTTTTTGTGGCTTTGCTCAGACTAAACCTGGGGATTGTCCCTGATGGCCAATTTATGGTAGTCCTGCAAGAACATTTTTAAGCTAGAAACAAAGCAGTAACAGTAGATTTGTCTAAAAAAAGAGCTTTTTTTTTTTTTTGCTTTGTTTTGCCGTGATCCTGCAAAGCCCAGTGCAAAGAAATGCCTGGCCTTTTCTTGGGCTTCCTGCAGATTTGCAAAGACCACCAAGGTCCTTGCACCGCTCTCAGGAATCATTTCTTGGGTAGCCTTGCACCAGCATTAGCAGATCATAGAAAATAATTATAGAGTTCGCTTAAAACAGGCTCGGACTAGAGCCCAAATTACAGGCGGGCAATTGTTTGTGTTTGAGTCTAAATTTACTGCCTTGGGATATTCTTTCTCCTCCAGCTCTCTTCCCAGGAAAGCGAAAGCCATCCAAAGATAAGAAACAATACATTTCCTTGGCTGCGGCCAAGAGGAGGCATTTTTCTGAGCCCTCGGAGTTTATTTTATTTTTAAGGGACTGTTTAGTTAAATAGGAAACTCTTTAACGTGCCGAGGTTTATTACTGCGTTTGAAAGGGCCCTTCACAAGGGCTGGTGCTCCCTGTTAGGGGCGTTGTGGAATTCAGGAACATATTTGCTATTTGTGATGTTTATGGGGGCCACGGCGAGCCCGAGGCCGCGGAGCAACGCGCTGGGAAGGAGAGGCCAAATGCTCGGGAAGCCGCTGCTCATTCCCCCTTCACTCCCTGGGAGAACAAGCACCAACCTAAGCACCTAGGGGTCGTCCCCAGCTCGAGGCCCTTCTTCTTCACAGTCCTAGAAGGCCGCAGAGCAGTTGCTCCAGTCCCCACACACCACAACCTGTTCTGAAAATCGAACGCCCTGTGCTTGCCTTGCCTTCCTTGCCCTATTTCTCATGTTTTTGGGGTGAGAGTGAGGGGATTGGAGCTTGTGGTACCTTCTGGAAAGGGATGGGTCTTGGCTCATGAGACAGGAGCCCCTTGCGAGCCCCATGTCCACGACGGCAGCGTTGCCGTCGAGCGCCTCACGCACACGGACGGGCCTCAAGCCGGAGAGACAGGCTTCACGTAGGAGATTGCTGTCCCACTACCACCACAAAAACAGCTCCGCACACACTTTAAGTACCTTCCCGAGCAAACTTTTATCAGGAGATCTCAGAACAAGTCACCAAGTAGGTCGGGGGCTGCTCGATAGGCAGGGAGACCAGGGCACCGAGTGCGCCAGCTTCTCGGCACGCTCCGAAACGCAGCCCGGGCTTCCTGAGCCGCTGCTCGGGCTCTTCTGTTCCGTAAAACTGCATCTAATGTGAGTGACCTTCCTCGGTGACACCCCTGATGTTGGGACAGGGTGAAATCAGATATGGAGAGAGCACCAGCACCGAGGATCCGGCCAAGGGGCTGGTTGTCAAAGCCAAAGGAGAAGCTCTGCCCCTGGAGTGGCACAGGGAGGAGATGGCTCCTTGAGGCTCATAAAGTTGGAGCCTGCCAAAAAATGAAATTTCTACTCCACTCCACAGGTAGGACGTGGACACAGCCGCTGTAGTAAAATCCACTGCAACTGCTGACGCCGCCGAGGAGCTGAGGATGGAGACCTAAATCCATCAGGACGGCGTCCGCCAGCCAGTCCTCGTCCTGCAGGCCGAGGAGGACCTCGCTGTGGGCTCTCGGGAGACTCCGCTCACTTCCCCGCTTGATTCCTCAGCAGATTGTTCCCCCGGGTCCTGGCCAGTTTATTTTTGCCTTGGAAAGCCTCACATCAGAGTACACTTGGCTGTGTTAAAAGCTGACAAGAAGCCATCAACCTTCCAGACAGGCTAAGACATGTTTGAAGATGACTTATCTTGACTGTTCGTTAAACAAGGGTTTCGTGTCAAGACGTCAGGCAGATCTAAAAGTTTATTCTCTATCCCTCTGTGATTAAGAGGAGCCAAATACAAATCCAAAGGCTGACTTTTTTTCCCCACTCTGGGAGCTTTGATATGTTTGACACCAGTAATAAATTAGGAGAGACCAACACAGACTCTGGGCCTGATTCCTACCTGAGCCTTTTGAAATAAACAGTATTAAACTAGATGTTAAAATAAGCAGCCATAATTAGGGAGATAATATAAATTATGTAGACACGTTCAAATTCTGCACCCGTTCATTTCAGAAAATAACTGAAATTGTTGAAAATACCCTGTCAAAACCCTGCGATTCGCCCCCAGGGACCGAGCCCCACACAAGCCTTCAGCGGGAGCCGCAGCAGAAGCAGATGCCAGCAGATGGTCTTACCCTCTACGAGCTCAATCGGGGACATTTGCAATATGTCAAAAGTGCAGCTACAGAAACAACACGTAGACCTGTACATCTGTTTCCTAAAGAAGCCCCGCGGATCTGACAGTTAGCCAAGAAACCACAAGACACAGCCCGAGCCGCTGCAGCAAACACCAACGCGAGCTGAGGAAGCACCGGACGCGTTCGCGTGCCCCAAGAGTCATCGGAAGATACAAGACGTGAAGCAGAGAGCGAGTAACCAGCTCCTGCAAGCCCACGTGCCATGCAAAAACAAGAACACGCAAGTTTGCGGCATCGCAGGTTTTGTAAGGCTTGCAATTTGCTCAGGAATTGTAGGAGTGGGAGTCATACGACAAGGCTAAGTTAAGAAGCCTTTCCCTCCATAAAACAGTATTATGGTTTGCTTAAGACTGCTGGGAAACCTGTCTCCTAGCCTGAAATAAAAAGTGCCTGCAGATGCCTAAAAGCTGTTTAAGGCATCTCTGTTGAGGACTTGTGATGTATGAAGCCCAAAGCACTGTGAAACACAGAGCCAGGTCTGCAATGGTGTTTTTTGACAACATAAAATGTGAAAGGACAGGAGGGGGAATCCCACAGTTACTTGTAATGGCACAAACCCCTCGTATTTCCGAGTTCCTCACGTGGCAGATGAAAGGGGCAAACATTTCACACGGGGGAAAACGTCGCTTCTGGGCTGGCTTCGTTTCATGGGGCTGACCCAGCCCTTCTGAAGAAAATCATGGAAGGAACGAATCCGCCGGGCTACACCTACGGAGCGCCAGCTCCGATGGCCTGAGAGAAGCTGGTTGCTATGAAACTGCCACTTCACAGCAGAAAACTCGGATTTCTCCGAGCTCAGGATGCTTCTCCCCCCCTCCCAAACTTTTCAATGCTGATAAAAGCGCTCAGCTGACAGCCCTGGAAACCTCGATCCTTTTCATTTTTCACCCTTTTTTACCTCCCTGTACCTGCTCCTATCCTTTAGGTGCTGGAACATCCGGGGACACCTGGTGCTCCAGGCCACCCCCGAAAGGCCGAGTGTTAACACAGATGATGGTACCCCCGCCGAGTACAACCCTTGTTATTTAGCTCCTAGGGAACTCACACCAAGTGGCTCCTACATTTGCTGCCAAACGAATAAAAGATTTAGAAAGATTTACATTAAGCGTTAATAGGGGCTGAGCACCAGACTGCCTTAAGGACCCTGGAAAAATAGGTCCTGAGCACCAAGTAATAAAACACACCCACACTGCACATTGAAGCAAAGCACCGTTCAGTCGTGCCGAGGCTCAGGCTGCGGCATCACTAGAGCAGAGAGGGATAAATGAGAAATGAGCTGGTGAATAACACCACGAAGGGCCTCATCTGAACGGCACCACCAAAAGAGATGTCCAGGTAGGGATCATAGCAATAAAATCCCCCACAAAGCTTTGAGAATGACATTCACAGGGGTGAAAAAGCATATTTATGTTTAATCCTCTTTGTAAATTGATTTTGTCATTTTGCCTTGTCAAACCATTGAGCAAACGGAGTAATTGCTTCAGCAGCATTGATAGAGATGTGACAGATTATCCAAGCATTGCAACTCTTTGTTCTCATATAGCTCATTAAGAAATGATGATTGGTTCCATTTACAGCTCTGAAGTTGAATTCAGTGACTGCTGGCACGTGCATTGTACCTGGCATCCACCAATTCTTTACTGCTCTTAGTAAGATACTGTTCCCAGCAGTGTCACTGTCGCAAAGCATTTGTGTGTGGCGGCAGATGATCTTTTTTAATGATACAAGATGGAAAGAAAAAAACAAAGCTCACTTTTCTGCTGACTTACAAGTCCCACAGGGTGAAAAGCAGCAAAACTTCCTTGTACTCTGTATTTCTCTTCCCCCTCCGCCCCTTTTCTGGAGGATTATATTTAATCCATACGGTCGCATTTAACGCACTCCCTGCCCATCCTTGCAAACATCGGGGTTGGCAGAGGTGGGAAGGGGCAGAAGTTTTGGGCGCTGTGCAGACCAGGCTGCTCTGCACCTGCAACCTGCTCCTCCCTGGTCTGGTAACTTCATCTTGCTGCTTGAAACCCGAGCAAAAGCAGCACTAAATGCTGCACTTCCAGCTCGCTGCTGAGTAATACGGGGCCTTCTCGACCCCTAAGGGGAAACCTCCGAGCTGAGCACATCAAAGTGCAGAATTTTACAGTCATTTTTGCAACAGCTACAAATGATTTCGGAGCAAATCAGAAGGGCAGCAGGCCGGGTGTGCTCCCCTCAGGCTCCAGGAAAACCCTCTTTTTTGAGGAAAACCCAACACTCTTCGGAGCGCACACAAGCGGAGACCTCGAGGAAGGCTTTGCAGGCACTTTCCACTGCAGAAACATCCTTTTTATTAATGTTTTACCACCAGTTTCTGTCTCTTTTGCCCTCAGTGCTGAAGCATTAGCATACCCAAATGCTGCTATGTCCTCAGCAGAGTTGCTTTTAAATTTGTGAGCAAAAAAGGGGAACTGATTGGAGAAACAAATGCACCTGCTGGAGTAAAGACCGTAGTGTTGGAGGCGTCTCTGCCTCTGGGTGAGCACAGCTGGAGAGCAGCTCACAAATGGAGTCAGAGAAATAAGGGAAATAAAGGAAATAAGAATTTGCTCTATTTAACTATTTCTCCATCTGCTGTTTGCTGCCTTTGCTGTGGTGGGTTTAGACCATGCTGCCTATTTCAACTCCTATTAAGCCTTATTTTTACTCATAAAGAGCAGAGGGCTGGAAAGGACCTGGGGGATCATGGAGCCAAGACCTGTTTCCAGCAGAAGGGCTTCCTGCCTTCCCTGTTCCCAAACGGAACATGTTCAGACACCAGTAGCTGGTGTCAGCTCTGCAGAATCCATCGTGGATCCTTCATCCACAATGAAGTGCTAGAGACAACAGTGCAGGAAAAGGCACTAAACCCTTCATTGCCGAAAGCAACGGGGCTTGCAAACCAGAGTGGAAACTCAGGGCAATTGGATGGACCTTCTCCCATCAACATTATTTTTCCCTTCAGTAGATGAATGTAAATGAATCCCTCAAAAAAAGTGCATCAAGTGGGAGAAAGTGATCAGAAACCAGCCAGTTTGCATGCAGGGACAGGTATCCTCCCCTCTGCAGGTATTTGCATGTTGAATTTTAGGCTGGACCCATTATTAAGGGTAATGAAACTCAGGTGATGTGGCAGGCGTGAGTCTCCTGATGCTGACAGAGCCGGAGCTTCCTGTGAGAAAAACATCTCAGGTGAGGCTCAGGAATCCCAGCATCGCAGCAGTCCCTTTTCCAGCTCATTTCTTGGTGGCTTTTCCCCCGCTCTTTCTAAATCCAGGGCCTCCTGTTTCCTAAAACGCACAAAGCCTGGGTCTGGGCAATGAGACATTTCTCTTCTTTTCCAGTTTCCTCCTCTTGTGCCTGGGGGTTTAAGCCACCCAGCATCACAGCACCGCTGTCCTCCAAGGAAATTCCTCCAAGAAAACTCCGCTCTCCTCCAAGAAATTCATCTAAGCAGCTTCCCATGGCGTGTGAAGCAATGTGGCTCACACGTGGCATGTGCTCTTTGCTCCCCACAGCAATCCCTGACACTGGGTAGCACACACCTAGTAGGACGGGTTTGGGGGGTTCTGTTCTCTTTTTTGACATTTCTGAGCTTTTCCTGTTGGGAAGGAGAGCTCGCTTGCTTTTTGATCCGGAGGTTGCTGCGTGTTCATGCTGGGAAGATGCATCGAGCACTGGGCCTTGGGCTGAGGGAAGCAGGAGGTGCTTTCATGGTGATCACCAGCCCCTGAAGGAAGCTCCGCGGCCTCAGGTTTTTCCCCCTCAGAAGCTACTGCCTCTTGAACAAGTTAATTATATCCCTAGAGCAGGAAAATTCATTCTGGCAGGGCTGAAATTCACTTCCCAAATCCCCCCTGTACTGCAGCATTAGGCAGATTGCAGCAATTTACCTAAAGCGAGAGGCAGCCGAAGGCAGGACAGGAGAGAGGAAAACTCCCTTCTCCTTAGCCCTTAGCTGGAGAGCCCAAAATAAAAATCAGTCACCTGCAAGTGATGGGAAATAGCTACTGCCCAACAGGGTAGCACAAGGGTGGCCCTTCCATGCAGCCAGCAGGATGCCAGAGGCTCTGGAAATATCTGTATTTTAACCTGCTAAGCATGAAACGTGTAAACAGGGTCCGAGGAAAGGACCTGAAGAGGATATGTGCATTTAAACAGCAATTTAAGTCATTCTAATGACTCGAACAAAGCCTTTACACTCACACCAGGGCACCATCCCCGAGGGGCAAGTGCTCGGATAAGGTGCAGGTGGAAGCCAAGACCATTGGATTATTTAGGATAAGAAGGGGTGATGGAATTAGGCAACGTGGGATCATTCCACAGGGAAAAGCCCCATCACATCCAGCTCTTCATGACTCTGGGAAGATCTCTGTTCCTCTGAGCATCTGTGAAACAATCCAGCAACTAAGCACCAGCACTAACAGATTATGCTTTGCATCCTCAAGGTCTTTTACAAACCTTAACTAGCAAAAATAATTACTTCTGATGCCCCTGAGTGAAGTATACATAAACAAATACATTGTGGAGAAGCTGCAGATGACCCTACCTGCTCTTAAAAGCAGCAGTACAGGCTGTTGCACAAGGACGGAATTAAGATTTAAGCTCCACTCGAGTTTTCCAAGATCTTGGTGATCTCTGACAAAGCCGTGTTAGCATTTTTGTCTTGTTTATTTAGACTGGGAGTTCTGCTGGGTAGGAACAGTTTCTTATGCTGGTGTTTGCATTTATTACTCTTAGCATAGCAGAGCCTGAGCTCCTTGGAGGCCAGTAAAAGTCACAGTCATAAAAATATCTCAGAACCTGCCTATTTCCCTTACTAGGATCCAAACCCCAAATATCCACTAGCTTTTCAACCCTTGCAAATCTTATATTCAACATTCAATGCACTCAATATTATTTTTTATTTTTATATCAAACTTCCCCGTGAGAAGCAACAGTGAGCAACACACTCCAATTTTTTTTATTTTGATTTTTGATAAAGCCGAAACTGTTCAGTTTAGTTCGGTTGGGAATAAATGGGGGAAAAGATGTGAACACAACTAGGCCAGTGCATTCTCTCTCCCTGACTTTTCTTCTTTCAGCCCTTGAAAAAGATATTTTAAGATCTATATTCATGGTTACGTAGTCCACTTCTCCAAAGCTGTTGATGTTTTTAAATGTGACATAGATATCGTCCAGGAAAAGAGCAAGCAAAATCAGTGATCTATGGGCATAGGGAGTCTCTAGCCCCATGCTCAGCTGTTTTACACTCAGAAGTAAAAATATTTTAAAAAAACACAACACAACAACCAAAAAAAAAATGCTTTTTAGTGCAGCCAAAAAAAAGTTGCTAAAGAGTATGATTTTAATTTAACCTCATACAATCTGTTTGGGTGAATAATTCTGGCATAAAACTCGACACACAGCTTTCAACACAAAAACACCAGAAAAAGACCTTGGAAAGTTTATTAACAATCTGTTATTTATAGCTTTCTTAAAAAAAAAAAATTAAATGATTGATACAACATTCAAAGGAAAATCACAGGAATCACCAAGTCAAGCAACACAAAAACTGATCAGCATTAAGGAAAGATTTTAAGGAACAGTGTGATTTCTCCAAAAGAGAAATATGCTGATTGCCAAGCTGCCCATCATTCAGGAACAGCCCAATCACACACATATGTTTGCAAATTATTATTATCGTGACTAATTATTATTTACAGAACAGCTCTGAGACGCAAAGTGGTTTAAATTTACAACAGAAGTGACAGACCTTGCTGCCCCAAGGACTTTTTCATCCCTCCTTTCACTCATTACCTGTTTACTAACAGCACATTTTTAGTCCCAACTTGTCTTCATACCGTCTAAAATGACTAGAAAAAAATAGGCCCTATTAAGTCATCATGAATATAAGCTGTGACTCACTGGTTAAGTGAATAGCATTGCTGGCAATAAATTCAGAATCCTATTATAAATGCTTGTATTGTCAAGTAATCCAAAACAATGCAACTTTATTCAATATTAATTGCATCCCTGAACGCTCGAAGGGATTAAATAACTCCGACCAGGACTTGGCACATAGTCAGCAGCCATCTCCATACTGCAAGGGGCAAAATATTCGAGGTCAGACACAGAGGTAGAGAGAAAAAGAGGCAAAAAGGAAGGGAAAGGGATAGGAAGAGAGACTGCAGCTCCTCTGTGGGAACAGATGGAGGGTGAAGGAAGCAGACAGGCTGCTCCAGATGGCAGGAGCTGCAGAGGAGAAGGCTCTCACACCCACCATGTTGTGGCTGTGCGAGGAAGAGGAGCCTCTTGGTTAAAGAGTCTGGAGGGCTCTTGGTTAAAGGGATTGGAGGGCTCCTAAGAGTTGGGTTCGGCTGCATGAGCCACCTCTCCACCAAGGAGTGTTTTCATATGTGCTTTGCCCTCAGGTCACGTCTGCAGGCGTCCGCTCTGCGGTGGGGATCAAGTTCGGCCACGTTGGGCAGCCCATGGGGCTCCCGGGAAGAGGGCAGGCTTGGGAAAGTGACAAGCCAGGACTAACAGGGCTTAGGTAGCAAAAGCCAGAGGAAACACAGCGTGAACGAAGCACCTGGACCCTTGGGAGCCAATCACACACCAGCTGAAGGCCCCCAAAGGACATTAACCCTGTGCTACATGGTTTGGGTGTCCCTGCTGGAGCAGGGGGGTTGGACTAGATCAACTCCAGAGGTCCCTTCCAACCTCAACCATTCTGTGATTCTGTGATTACCCCCCTGGAAGCCTTTGCTTATTGGGTTACTTGCAGTTTTGGGCAGCCAAAACACTGGCCCTCTGCTCCATCCACTCTGCCACTGCCCCAAACAGCCACTAAATCAATGTTACAAAGTGTTCGTCTTCCCAGTCTTTATTTCTCATTTCAATCAAAAAATTAACCACAAAATTACATTAGTCTCCCCCAATACAGGACAGCAAGTCATGCCACACAACAGCAAGCAGCACTCCTGAGTTTAAAACAGGTACGTGGCCTAAAAGGAGCCCTCTCCCTACACTCCTGGTTGCTGCACGTGGGCAACTCGTCCCAAAACGCCTTACTCGTTCCACAGCGTTAATTAAACATCACCGTTTGGAGCTCAGTTTTCCCTCCTCTTCTCACAGACACTAGAGAGCTGCTGCGTGTACCCAGGACCCGACAGCACAAACTACCCCTAGATCCGCCTGTTTTCAGCCTCAGAGTTGCCAGAATTACAGATTTTAAGACAGAAGGGACCACGAGGCATTTCCTGCATAAACGTGGGCAAGAGCCTCTTTGCCAGCGACTCTTGCTTGAAGCCTGAGAGCTTTCAGATGATAAAAGGATTTCTCCTAGCAATTCATCCTGGAGCAGATGGGAACCACTTGCATTTATAGTTTGTCCCTGTGGTTAATCAACCCTCCTCCTGCAAGCGCCTGCTTTAACTTCAGCCCTTTGGGAGCCAGTATTTTCTTCCCGAAGATAATTTTTTTTTACTCTGAAATGTTTTCTTAATGTAATTAAAAACAAGCAAATAGTGAACCGAGAAAAAGATGAAGCAACCTAATATATTCACGCCTGTACTGAAGGAGTTTCGTAAGAGACAGGCAGAAACTAATGGTAATGTCAGCAGAACCATGAAAAAATAGACTCTCTAATCTATAAACAATGGCATGAAGTCAGAGGAAGGCTAGATATCAGTGTTTTTCTTTGAATCTCAGGAACATTCAAAAATCAGAAGGGGAAGATCCTGAGTAATTCACATGGCACCGCAGGGATGGCCAAGCAGGCACGATTCACCGTGTTGAATAAAACACAAGTGGTTTGGGCACTTCGGAAGTTTCTTCTCCCAATCAAGGCGAAGGGAAGATGCTGGATCAGACAGGGAGGAACCAGGTGCCTACAGGAGCCACTACTCAAGTGCATTTGGGGTCCCACCATATCCATGCAAGAGGGAGCGCAGGAACCAAAAATGACAGCAGAGCCCCTAAGAAAACAAAACCCAACCAAATAAAAAACCAGAGCCACCTCAGAGCTTCCTCTAAACTGCATTTTCAAAAAGAAAAAGCAGAAATACTGAGGTTGTCATTGTGGTCCATCTGTCTTCCTGTCCACTCTTACTACGGTACGGATGTATCCCCGTGTTGCTTTAAGGACTCTACCACAGCATTTTTAAGGGCAGTTCTGGTATTCCCATCACATTTCCATCAGACAATTACAAAGCTCGAGCTTTCCTACATAAGACATCTCGATCATAACTCTAATGTCAATATGGGCTAACGACAGATATCTTGCACACATATGGCCGAGCCGATCAGACCGGGCAGATGACGGGCGAAACAGGATGACACTGTTTATCTTATTATTTCCTGGAACGTGGCAATCTGAAGTTTTAAAATGCCGTAGACGTGATATTAGTTAACTACAGGGGGAAAAATGCTGTGTCAGGAGCCTTCACATCTGCACGGCAGCGATCACGGCTCTTGTGAAGACTTTTGTCCCCCAGGGGACACAACCCCACCTCTGCCCGAGGTTTGCAAGCTCTCCAGAGGTAAAACTGGCAAATTCGTTAAAAATCCAAGAGATGGACAGTGAGTTCTGAAGAAAGAAGAGCCTTTGACTATGTCTGGCCTCCATGGTCAGAAATTTCCAACAAAAAATGGATTTTTTGGATATTTTTGATGATGTTTTTGACATTCCACAGCAAGACTACAGGCTTCAACCTCGTGCAACCCGCACACTCCCCACCATGTGTTTTTGTCACACTTCTATTATGAATACGACCAAAATATTGTGATAATAGCCAGGTTTCTCAGAGCCTGCAGCCATGAAATAAGTTTGCACATGGTGGCAGCGCCTAAACACAAACCAAGACAGCAGCCTCTCATCTTTGGTTCCTCAGCTCTCACACCCACATCTTCATTTCTGCCTCCTTCCCTTTTCTCCTCTATCAGCTTCTCTTGCCTCCCTTCACGTATCCTCCCTTTTCCCTTAAATGCTTCTCCTTGTCTCTTCTTCCCACTTCCACAGTCGCAGAGGAAGTTGAGACGGAGACGGACCATCCTTATGGGCTCCCTGAAGCCCCAAATCATACTGTGATTAACCAAGTTAAGCTCTTTTTAATAATTCCACCAATTTCAACTCTCTGTCCATTAAAGACGTGCCAAAAAGCTTTTACTCAAATGAAAGCCTCCTTTCTGAGAGCAAATCATTAACAAAGCATATGCACAGAATTAGCATTTACAAGTCAATGCGCATAAAATAAATTATGCTTTAAAAGTTTCACTTTCTTCCCCAATTTAGGGTTTAGTGCCTTTTGTTTTGTTTTTCCTGGGGTTAATTTAATCGCAACAAGCCAGGACTGCTGCAGAGGATACAGAAAAAGGGCTGCTTTTCTGCTAAAGGTGTTTTTAGCACTTTGACATCCTAAAATGAAAGGTGGAAGAGAAATACAAGATATGGGCACTATATTCACCCAGTGCATTTCATCTGAGACTCAGAGGGCTTCACTGGGAGCCTCATGCACCCCACAGGAAAGCAATCACCCATCAGACAGTGAGATCTATTGACACTCGTCCAACACGGTTCAGCATTAGAGCGCGGGAGGGATCAAAGCAGATTTTAGCTCTGCTCCTAAATCACGCCAGAGGAAAGGATTTGGACCAAATGCTCTAAAGGTACTTAGACTTTTGCTTAATTCCTATTTAAGTACTTTCCTATGTATCAGGAGGGATCTGTGCCCTGTCATTCGGGCTCCAGCACCCTGGGTATCCGCTGCTGCCGTCAGCGATCGGAGCAGGGAACTTCCATCGGCTACAGGGGGTACTTTAATGATTCGCATGGTAATAACTTATTTATTTATCATCTTTAAGCAGCCCCACAGCCCGGCAAGGACCCGCAGGTGCCTCTCGGCTGGGCGGCCAAGGACAGCACCCAAATCCCTCAGGGAAACCGCCGCCAAGTGCACACGTTGCTGGATCCGCACGCACGGCGTTAAACACAGACCCGTTCACAAGCACCGTGCCTGAGCCTGGAGGGGGAAGGAGACAGAAACAAGCGCTGTGAATCGGGGTGCACGTTCTGCACCCCGATTCTTTCCATCATTCTGCTCAAGTTTGCAGGCTGGCTCTTAGGGCTCCCCACGCGCCGGGTGAGCGGCGCCGCGCCGGGTTGGCCCCACGTTTCCTCCGCAGCCATGCGCGCCGCACAGCGCTCCGACCAGCTCCACCTCGGCACCTGCACCTGCTCCCTTAACTTTCCCGGGATACGGAGAGCGGGACACGGAGGAGGTCTGCATGGCTGGCTCCTTCCAAGCCGCTCTGGCGGCACAAAACCCATCGCTTCGCGCTCGGCCACCAAGAAGGCAACGGGTAATCGCATCATGGAAACCACAGCGAGTCGCCCCCCTGGTCTGGGGAATGAATCTGGGCGTTGAAACCTGACCCTCGGGAAAGGGGCAGGCTGACACGGCCCCGGTGACACGAAACTCCGCGGGCCGGGGCGCAGGGTGACGGGGACGGCCGCGTCTCCGGCGCTGCGTGTCCCCCCGCGCGTTTATCCACAGGGAGGAAAACCAGGACTAGCGGGGAGCTCGCGGCCCGGGAATGCTCCGTTTATAGGGAGCCCTCCCTCGGAGGCAGAAGGCAAGTGAAGCGCTGGAGGCTGCGCGCCGGGAGCCCGCGGATGCGCGAGCGGGATGCGGCGCCGCCGGCCAAGCGACACGGAACCAAGCACCAAAACCGAGATTAAATTTAGGCACCGAGCCCTGGCGCTTCTCGCCATCCGCGCACCTTCACGCGGCTCCTCGCGCAATGAACAAACACGCGGCGGTGACGGGCAGGGCTCGGTGCCCTTCAACGGGCGCCCCGCCGCCGCCGCCGCCGCCCCGCGCCGCGCCGCCGCCCCGGCACCTACGTGCCCAGCGTCTCCTTGAACTCGAAGATCTTCTTGATGTCCTCGGCCTGCTTCTTCCAGGAGCCGCCGCCGCCCTCCCGGGCCATGGCCCCGATGCCCGCCCGGGCGGCACGGGGGCCGCCGCGCGGCTTTTGCTTTCTCTTCTGCCGCCGCTTCCTCCCCTCCTCCTCTTCCTCGCGCTTCCTGCCCGCCGCCGCTTGCGTTTCCTCCCCGCCGCTCCGCCGGGCTCCGCGAGTGCCACTTTTCCCGGGCTATTTCCTCCCAACTTTCTCTGCC
>VZSG01000086.1:763269-794500 GCA_013398315.1 Nothoprocta pentlandii | reverse complement strand
GGCTGCCTCCTGCACGTGTCAGGGCTGCGTGTGAGGGGGCGACGGGATGGCCTCATGGCGAGGGGCTGCCGCCAGCCCCGCCACGTGTAGGAGCCGTTTGCCCGGGACAGGACACACGATCAGCCAGCGGCAGCCCCCATGTCCGGGCCCGGCCCCGAGCCTGGCCCTGTGTGTCCTGGCATCGCATCCTGCAGTGGCGCCCACAGCGCCCGGCAGCGGCCATGTCGTGGCGGGACTCGGGCACCCGGCAGCGGCCATGTCGTAGTGGGACAGCAAGCGCTGGGCCCTGCACTGGGCACAGCAGCGAGTGGAGGCCTCTGCAGCAGCCACCTCCTGTTGTGTTACCATGCCAAGCAGTGGCCTCCACTACCTGGTGGCCACATCACGTGCTGTGTCATGATGCCAAGTAGTGACCACAGTAGCCACCTCACATGTTGCGTCATGAGGCTGAGCAGTGGCCTCCACTGCCCGGTGGCCACATCACATGCTGTGTCATGATGCGAAGTGGTGGCCTCCATGGCCTGGCCACCTCAAGTGTTGTGTCATGTTGCCAAGCAGAAGCCTCCATGGTGCAATGGCCACCTCATGTGTTGTATCATGATGCCAAGCGGTGGCCCCACATGTGGCATGACACAACACAGCGCCCAGGCCACCACAGTGCATTTGGGCATGAATTGTAACACTGCAGGCTAAATAACATTTACTCCTCAATCCACCAACATCTAAAATGCATTTTTTTTCCTTTTAACAGATTCCTTAAAATCCTCCTTTCAAAGCTGATTTCCACTAGCAACAGTCTCAGAGTGCACGCGCGCAGGTAACGGCACGTGAGACTTCAGCACCTCCCGGACACTGGAAGGGAGGACTCAAAGAGGCGATTTTGGGCAAAATCCCAGACTGGGCAAACCTCGGAGCAGGCTGGGGTGTTTGGGCAATGCTACCCTCTGCTGGGCAGAGCCAGGCCAGCTCAGGCTGTGCCAGGTGCCCGAAGGCACCGATTCTCCCCTCAGGTTTAGCACTTTGGTGTCTGTCCCGGCACAAAGACAGCCTGAAATTTCCTGGGACAGGTGCTTAGGTGGGATGTGCATGGCATGTGCTTGAGATCTTCGAAATTCTCCTGCCAGTCCCACCTTATTGACATTTTCTTGTCACACAAAGTCCGTCTTCTTTCATTATTTTCTTTCAAAAAAAAAAAAAAAAAGAATGTGTATATATATACACTCTTCCTTAAAATCCTCTTTTTAATAGTGTACCCAGGAGTCCCAGGGCAGGCTGCAAATGAGTCTAGCACATGAGAGATATGACTGACCTAAAAGGAGGCTGTGAACACCCAAATCTGAATTTTCCTCCAACCCACACCAATGTGTTTGCTTCTGTCTTTTCCACATGTTAAACCACTCGATATCAGCAAAGTCACACTGTGATTTTGGTGCTTAACAGAACATCATCTCTTGGCCAGGGAGAAGATAGCAGATTTAAGGCCAGAAAGGGCAAGTGTGACCATCTACCTCAACCTCTGCAATAAAAGAGGCGCAAGAGCCCCATCATCTCCAGAAGACTGGGGCTGTGGGGATGGCGTATCGAAAACATTTACCAGCATTATTTTATTAAGGCACTTTGGCCCATGCAGCATCATATCAGTATCTCATGGCACAGAAAGGTCACACTTTCCACTCCCGCTTCCAGCGAATGAAAATTTTCACTTGAAATTGCCCCAATAAGGCAATTTCTAACTGTCAAAACTGCACAAGGCGCACGGCAGCTTGTAAATCTTAAGTTTTCTTTTCCCAATTTAACCTGCACCTTTAACATCACATGTATGTGGGCTTTTTTCTGTGATAAAATAACTCACATTTGAAGTAACTGGTAATGTAGACATCCTCTGGAGCCATTACGCTTTTAATGAAAAGTGTATGAGACACTCCTCTTACCCACGGAGCACCGACACAATAGACCATAACAGCTCCTTCAGAGTCATTAGAGTCTGTCCTGTCGGGATGAATTTAGGGAGCCTGTAATCTCCCTTGACTGACAAACTCCTGCAGAGTTATTGTAGCGCATGCAGCTATTTGAAGAATGGGTATTTTTTATTAAAAAAGGAAAATCTTACGGGAAAACTTCTCTCTATAGTGGCTGTGCATAGTAAGACAAGCTGCAGTGAAGTGGCTCTATGCAGTCATATTTGATATTTAATTACATAAAGGTAGATTAAAAAGAGCGTTGTTAGAGTGGCTAAATCAGGTGCGCAGAAATGCAAGGATTAAAATTTTACTATACTATTTCAGACCCTTTCTGTGGCTCTGCTGTGACCATCTTTCATTGCTCGGACATTATCTGCAGCTCTGCTAAGTGACCGTATCAGAATAGGGCTAATGGGCAGATGTGGCACTGTGAGTTTGAAAGGGCTACTCATGCTACACATGCACTAAATCACTCCATTCAACAAGACCCAAATCAGTGTATTCGAGCTAAACAAGTTCCACTTTTTCAAATGCCTTGAAAATGTTGGAAATTTAAGGGGGAAACTGAAAATAAACTTCTATCTGAAACATTTTCTTTCAGGGAAAAAAAGTGTCTGTTTTTGGAGGAATATTTCAAATTGCATTTTTCCCATTTCACGTCAGACCTGCAAATTGTTTCAAAATATTTCAAATAAACACACTCCAAAACCTACAGTGTTGCAATTTCCTACATACAGTAGGTCTGTGCGCTGCCAGAATCACTGTTGGACTTAGTACGGTGTTACATAAACTACATTATAACGAGTGTAAATAAAGCAGTCACGTTCATCTCCCAAGCTCTTTCACTTGAAACCTGGCTTTCCTCTGTATACACATTACAATATTAGCCCTCCTTCACTTGCTGCTTCTGAGTCATGCAATATAAACTTCCTTTTTGAATACAGATCAGAACTATAGATGCCTTTCTGCAAAGACTGCAGGAAAAAAATGCCTGAAAACAAAATTTGAGGCTGCCAAAGGTATTTGGTGCTGGCCCTGGATCAAATCATCTCCAAATCTGGTTACTGTCTTGATTTTAGGAGGTACCAGATCTGACTAGCATGATTAACTCCCTCCAGACTCTAGCCAAACACGTGCTTTTTCATATTTTTGGTCAAACTGGGGTTTATGGGTTGGATTTTCATGTTGTCCAAACTAGTCTTGACACGATAAATTCAGTATAAAGTACCACAACTCAACCAGCCCTCCCCCTATTTCAGCACTCGGCGTCTCCTGCCATAGATGCCCCCAGTGAAGCTCTTTGGAGCCAGTGGGCAACTTCTCCATGACTTCAGGGACCATCAACTGGGGTCCCACACGTGCAGGACTCACATCTTTGTCATCACTTTCCTGCACCACTTTTAATAACTGCCCATTTGGACAAAGCAGCTCCAAACTCACCTGCCTTCCCTGCTCCCCACCCTGTGTTTTCAGCTCTTTCGCTAGTCAACCACAGTCAATATCCTTAACCCACTGCTAAACTCTTAAACTCTTACATCAGTTTAAGCTTTTTAAGATGGTCTAAGGCCTGAGCTCACCTTAAACAGCTAAAATGTTGTCCAAAAACACAAGAGCAAAGGAGAGGAGATGGCAGACGGCTGCTGCCTGCACTGGTTTTCCCATGGGGAGGTGGAAGTTTAAAGTGCTGTTGGGTTTTTAACTGTGTCTCTAAAGTGGAATAATCAAGCACTGATAAAGGCGTGAATTCTCAGCCTGCAATTAGTTGCTTGAAGAGCATCTGGTGCTTGGTTAAGCCCCTAGGTGCTTCGCTTGCTCAGGAGGTTCAGAGATGCCAGCCAACCTCTTAACTGCAGAGCTGCCACTTCTCTCATTTTACTCTCTGAATAAACCTGGGAAATTAAAGGACAAAAGTCTGGGTGAAATAATGCCAAGGCCAAGCATTTCGCCATGGGAAAAAACAGGAATTAAGGAATCAAGTGGGTGATCCCATCACTGTAACCGTGCTACAGCACATGGGCATTGCAATGAATCTCATGCACTTAGGTGCGGTTTGGAGATAGGAGATGGGGACTGTGCTTTGAACATACAAAAGTGCTGAAAAATGCTGAGTGCTCTGAAAGATCAGATCCTTAGCGTCGCAAATTGAGCGCCCAAAATTAGCAAACACATTTGATCATTTTGGTCTTAATCTCTCTGTGCCTCTGTTCCCCAGCTGGTGATAACACAGGAGCACTGTGAAGATAAATGCATTAATATTGATCAGATGCTGAGGCATCACAGAAAAGCTCACAAGGAAATTAATGTCGAATTCAGTGTGCGGTTTGAACAGCGTGTGTTAATGTGACCTGGAGCAATTCACTGGATTAAAATAACTCCACATCACAGGTACCGGATAATTAAAGGCTGCATCGTTCTTCATGTACACAAAGGCCCAAATTATGGACAGGCCTTTAATTCTGGAATTTCCTGTCTCCTGAAAACTTGACTTTTCTTTTCTTCTGCTCATGGCCTCCTTTTCTTTTGCACATGGAGTTTGTAGCCCATATCTTAAAGAAGAGAGGTCATCTGGTCTTTGCACATGCCAGTCAGTCTTCCCTGTCACCCAATAACTTCTGATTCTCATAGCCACTTCCAAACAGATATGATCCTGAAGACAGAGAAGGTTCCTGCCAAATAGGTGGCTGTGTAGAGAGGAAATGGTTGGACTCAATGGTCCTGAAGGTCTTTCCTTGGACTCGATGGTCCTGAAGGTCTTTTCCGACCATAATGATTCTACGGTGCTACGAAAGACCCAGTTAATTCCTGGACTGCGAGAACGGTTGCCTTGCTGCAAAGCGGGCATCTGCACAGGATGCAAGTCCCATCTGGAGACACAAACCCAGAGGACGTGAGGCTTAGTTCCCACCACTGCTCTTCCATCTGATGGGCAGAGGCATCAGGCAACGAGGCTTGTGGAGAGCAAAATAACATGGAGAAACCCTTCTATATATCCTTTCTATATATCCTTCTATATATCAGGTATCAGTGGTGGCCACAGTGACTGTGGAAGTGGAAGTGGTTCTTCTGTGGAAGAACCTCCTTTTCCTCTCCAGCCTTCCCCCTGGCTTCTCATGTTGGCTCTGAGGAGGGATCACCACTCTTCAGCTTCACATGGTATCCATGCTAAGGCTAAAAACCCTAAAAACCTAAAACTTTCCACCTCCGTGGGTCTGAAGCGAGGCACCTGAGCCTCGTCCGCATGGCATCGCACGGCTCGTGCGTGTGGATGACAAGGCAGAGGGCTCAGTCAGAAGGAGGGGACTTCTCTGGCTGCCCTCTCCACCGAGGAGACACATCTGCAAGCACCAGCTCCACAGCACTGCGCTGATGGAGTCAAACAGCAAGTGGAGAGAGAAAGAAAAATGAAATGACACAGGCAGGGGAAGAAGATATGGAAAGCTATTCACTTGCCTGTGAAGCAATCACTTCTTTCATTTGAGCAGAACACTCGGCTATATTTTATATTGTTATTGGTGAAGTCCTCTCAGGAACTGGAAATTAATTTTTTTTTAATCTCCTCATTTTCTCCCTTTCCCGTTTGCCACACACTTCTGTTTTCCTGTGTTTCTCACAGAACCCAAATTAACTTGGCTCGTTTTGTGCCTTCTTTTCGCAGACATTAGCAGTGCTGGGTAACAAGAAAGGAAGGAGCTTTGCTAATGAACCAGGCTGAGGCTGGGCTGGCTTTGCTCGCACCCACAGGAAGGGGACGAGCACTGGAGGTGGGTGCAGGGCCTCGTCGCCTGCCTTGATCTCGGAGCAGAGCTGAGGTGCTTCAGGCTTTATCCATGGGCACAGTCTTCACAAAGACCTGTTTTCAGTGGTTCTTCCTACTTCACAGAATCACAGAATGGTTGAGGTTGGAAGGGACCTCTAGAGATCATCTAGTCCAACCCCCTGCTCCAGCAGGGACACCCAGAGCATGTGGCACAGGGCGGCATCCAGATGGGTTTGGAAGATCTCCAGAGAAAGAGACTCCACAGCCTCCCTGGGCAGCCTGTGCCAGGGCTCTGTCACCCTCACAGTGAAGAAGTTCTTCCTCATATGGAGATGGAACTGCCTGGGTTTCAGCTTATACCCATTGCCCCTTGTCCTGTCACTGGCCACCACTGAGAAGAGCTTGGCCCCTTCCTCCCTACATTCCCCCTTCAGGTACTTATACAATCAGATCCCCTCTCAACCTTCTCTTTTCCAGGCTAAACAGGCCCAACTCACTCAGTCTTTCCTAATACGAGAGATGCTCCAGTCCCTTAATCATCTTGGTTGCCCTACTTAATTTTAAGTATTATGGGATTTCATATCCAAAATGATTTTCAATCAGGCTCTGACACATTTTGGGCAACAATCTCTATTCTGTTTTTCTACCAAAACCTGGAACTTTTATGAAATGAAGACTTGAGGCTGTCTCCTTGCACTTTGGCAGCCAACAGCGAGATCTGTTGGGAAGGACTTTCCTTCCCTTTGCCTTCAAGGGGACCTCCTGGTGAAGACCAGTGCCCCTGGCTAGGTGGATAGCAAGCTGGGAAGCAGCTGTCACAGCCAGATTTCACATCAGTTGACCCTATTTCCCTCTCCATCGAGTTATTCCTGCCATCAGGGGCTGCCTGAGGCCATCCCGGACATCAGCAGCAGCCCTTTGGCAAGAGGGTTGTTCTGTAGGGCCAGTGGTGGAAAGGAGGCAGGGAAGGTCACCAGGAACGTCACCAGTTCCTTCTGTCCCTGCAGCAGCCGAGGGGCTCAGCTGAGCCCAGGGGAAGTCGGGTCCCCCAGTCCCACTGTGGGAGCAGGATCCACAACTGCCCCTGGGGTGGGAGAAAGTTTCTCACTGCATGGGTGAACAGGACCTATGTAAGAAATGAGAGCCACCAGCTCAGGAGGGAAACATGGACTTATATCTAAACATGACCTTATTCAAATCCAACTACCTTTTTTGTTTTTATATCACACGCATTTGTCACACACTTAGACCAGGCCTGGTGCACCCTGAACAACCCCCAAACTCAACGGGAGCTTTAGAAAAACCACAAGAGCTTCGTTCCTCCTTAGCTCCTCCTGACCTAAGCACACTAATCTGGACTCAGACCGACAGAGGACAACTGCTGCAAGCAACAACCCTGTTTACAAACCGTGTCCTTACGCATGCAGTAGCCATAGTCTTGGCATGGGGAACTGGGACTATCTTTTGGTGTGGGTTTTAAACGTCATCATCTCGCCTGGACAGTCCCAGCCAGCAAAGAGATGGGATTAGTCTGGGTTGCCCTCAGCGTGTTCAGGGGCTCAATCATGTCCCCGAGTCTTTGCAAACTCCCCTCCATCTACAGAACGGAATTACCAAGCAGGAGAAGGGTTCAATTCTGTAATTTCTGCTCTGCCAAGAAATCTCATTCGCTTGAGGATGAGAAATGGTCAAAACCAGAAAATGCCAGTTTGAAAAGCAGCCACTTTGGGAAAGTTTTAATGGAGTTCCTGACTTTGAGCCTGCCAGTGCCAGCGCTAGCGAGTGCAATTCTCTCAGCCGGCCAAGTCCTTGTCTCCCGAGATGTGAGCAGACTCGGAAAAGATCTCTGCCAGGTGAGTTATACCAAGAGAGGGCTGAATCTCATTTTTGCAGCCCTGTAGCTCAGCTGGAGCAATGTGCTTTCAGCTAATTGATAGGCAGGCGAAAGCCCCAGAAGGGTTAGTTCAACCAAAGGAGGGTTTTTCTGGTCCTCGTGCGAGTGGCTTCCCCTGCTGGCCCTGGGGTTCACTTGGTGCTCCCTGCGACCACCTCGGTCGAACAGCGCGTTTTCAGCACTCTTCCTTAATTAAATTTGCACAGAAAGGGAGAAAAGCCAACTGCCTCAGCCAGCTCCTGCCCTCTCCCTTAGCAGCATCCTTCTCCCCGGGCATGCCTGGCGTTGCGAGCGGCGGCCGCGGCCACCTCGGCTGGGAGCAGCTGCCCCAGACCTGCTCACCTGCCCCTGCTGGAAGATGATGCCGAGCGCTGCCCGGGCAGCCCTCAAAGCCCTCGTGCTGCTTCGTGTTGGTCCCACGCTGGTTCAGGGGCTTCCTCCTCGTGGCACAGGATGAGGGGAGGACCTGGCTTGGGGGCCGTTTCTGTTGTCCTCCCGTGTGTAAGGCAGGGGGCTGCAGAGCAGGCCCAGCTCCCACGGCCATGGGAGGTTCCTGGCCCCTGCAGCGAGCCCAAGGTGATGGCCAAGAAGACAGACATACCGAAATCCTGTGAGAGGATCAGTCCCAGAAATACCGAAATCCTGTGAGAGGATCAGTCCCTTGCAACTCCCCGCCGTCCCTGGGCTCCCATTGTCCCCAACACCTGACAGACCAACTCGATCTCCTTGAGCTCACCACGCTGCTGAGTTGCTCTCTGCCTCCACCTTCCTCCCTCCACTGGCTCCGTTGAGGCTCCCCTGGCCTCATTGAGGATTTTGGCCTTCCTTTCCCTATTCCATCACCCAGCCACCTGCCTCCCATCCCACCACTGCCCAGAGGGGAATGTAGCTGCTTTGTGAGTGAGACTCGGTCTAATGAGCACTGAGCAAGCAGGATGATGCCGCTTAGCTGGCAGGTTTGGGCTGGGAACCATCATCTGCCTTTCTGAACGTTTCCATGTAAATTCAAACAGCAACGGCCCAACGGGGCTTTGCACAGTCCGGCACGTCGCCTCTTCCCCAGCTATGGCTCGCTCGGGCACCAGCCTTCCTGGTTTTTAATTTGAATTAATAGTTACGGATTCTTATTTCTTCCCTGGGATGGAGCTGAAGGCACTTCCCATAGCGTGTCTCCCATCTTACAGGGAAGTGCGAATCGGATTCTGCTGAGAAAAATGAAATCCAAACTTTACTTCTGCTCCCACTCCTGTGTGCTCCTAAAGAAAGGAAAAATGATAGAGGTTTTCATCAGGAAGACAACATAGCTTTTCACATGGTGCAGGAACAAGGGACAGTCCTTGATACGTAATTAATGTTTACTAAGAAACTACTATTCTTATCCCATTGCACAGCCCATGTCGGCCAACTGCTGTCCCTGAGAAAGGGACAACCCAGAAGGAGAACTTGGCAGGAGCTCAATGGGAAAAGACATTTCCATGGATCAACGAACTAGCAGCTAACAGGGCTTTTTTAAAAGGACATAGTGGCCTGCGAGCAGGTACCTCTCCTAATGTAGACAATAACAGTTTGTGCACCTGATCATATGAAAACATTGCTTTTTTCCCCCCTGCTTTCTTGGCACAGCTGAACGGCTGTATTAGTGATGAGTTTCCTACCTTCCCAACTCAAAAGATTTAAACCTTTTTTTTTCCCCCCTCTTTTTCCTACCCGGGATGCCCAGATCTCACACAAGGTTCAAGCAGCCCTCACTCATTGAAGCCCCCTGAAGAAACAGGCCCTTCTGCTGAGACACAGAGGAACTGGATTACACATCTCAGCATTAAAAAAGTGCATTTTTTTTCACCCCAAACAGTACTTTTTCCTACCTCTCACCAAGTTTTCAAGTTGCTTTAGAAACTCTGGGAAATGATACCATGTTGGCACCTGCCTGCAAGGCAGGCAGCACCAGGATTGAGGCAGAAAGAGTTATTATTAGGAAGCTACTTAACAAGGAACCTTTCACAGAGAGTTAATGGAGTCTGTGTACCTGCAACCCACGATTGCTTTAGTTATTTCATACCTATTTACACAGGGACCACAAACTGGGGCAATTATACAATCACTGTATCTATGCAGAAAGTCCTGGCAGAGATTAGAGATGTATCTGCCTGTTGCCATTGCTATTGATGCTCTCCTTCTCCTCATCCTCCCTCCTTTTCCACCCTTCATTTTCACTGCTCTGTTCCACATTAGTTATTTTCTACCCTTTATTTTCTTTCTCCTGCACAGGCCCTCCCAAACCAACTAACATCTGAGATCCAGCTGAACTGACTAATACAGTTTATTGAATTTTGTCTAAGGTTGTATTTCAGTGCTAATTCGCTAGGAATATGAAGTCATGATCTTAATTTTCCTCCAAATTATTCATATTTAATATTGCTGAAAGATGCAGTTAAGAAAATATTTGCCAACAAAATGAAAATGGCTTTTAAATAGAACTGAAAGAGCATATAATAGTAATAATAAGACAAGAGGGGAAAAAAAAAGTACAGTACTAGGAGCCAATTATGTAAAATATATTTTATAGTCCTGAAAGTCATTATATCTTTTAATATCTAATGTTAATGTCTTTTTTTTGTTTGTTTCTTACTAGTTAATTTAAAGATGCCCTTAGCCTTATTGATCAGAAAACTCTTATCCGAGCTGAGATTTCTGCCTTACCAGGAGAAACAAGTGCTGGATTTATGCATGGAAACCACTTGTAGGAGGCATGCAGCAAGGGCTGTTGGGTTTAACAAGCTTTAAAAGGCTTGTTGAAAAGCTCAAAAAAGGATCATGGAAGATTCTGTATAATGTTAAGATCCAAATAGAGCTCCTATGTGCATAGCTCTGAAGGCAGCATGATGTATGTGACCTAATGGGAGCCAGGAGCCCCAGTGTGTAACATGGATGTATAGATGTTGAGATACAAAATGCACCTTTAGTTTTAACCTATTTTCCTTAAAATACAGGGCTAGTGTCTGTCTGCCCCTATAAACAGCTGGGCAGCCAATTTCAACCAGCTTTGAGAGCTCAAAACCAAAGACATGAAATTCGCAGATTCACAGAAGAGTTGAGGTTGGAAAGACCTGGTCTTCTAGGTGTCCCTGCTCCAGTAGGGACATCTAGAGCACAGGGCACATGGTCACATCCAGGCAGCTCTTGAGTATCCAAGGATGCTGTGCGGGTGCTTGGACACTGGAACAATTTGCTCAGACAGGATGTGGAGTCTCCATCCTTATGATAGTCAAAACCCAGCTGGACACCATCCAGGCAACCTCAGGGTTGGACCAGGTCGTCTCCCAAGGTGCCTTCCAGCTCCAGCCATTCCATGAAATGTGTCATTGTCAGTAGCAGTCCATGGGCTCCAGAGACTTCCACTTGACGTTTAGTGCCATTCCAGACAGCAACTTGTTTTTCTACTTACAAATATCAGCCATCAGACTGACTGCTGCATGTAGCAGTTGCAGGTGGCTGGAATGACTCCAGTTAATTTTTTTCAGGGTTGGGACCTATTTTTCCTCCTATGTTAATTTTAAAGAAGGCTCTGCAACCATGAAGTCATCGCAGCCCTCATCTCCTGACACACGAAAGCTGGAGGCTGGCCCACTTGCTACCACCCTGGATAATAAGAAACACTTCAAAAGTTCAGAACTAACACAGATTTCCCTACTGAAAAACAAAATATCATATGCAACCATGTGCTCAAGGTAATAATTATGGAGAATTATCTGCTATATGTACTGAAACAATGTAATTGAAGTTAAGAAATTATATGTCTGTACTAAAGAGAAGCAGATGATCCTGTGCTTCGGAAATGAACAGTAAACAGAATGAGTTATTTACATGTCTGGAGGAATCTCAGGCTGAATTATTTCCACAGTGGGTTTGCATTTACGTTTGGAGAAGAATGAGAGGCCGCTGCCCACGTGTCCAGCCCCATTTCCGTGCTCCAGTCAGAGACCTCGGCGCGGAGCAGCCGCCGTCCTTCGCACTTTTCCTCCAACAACAGCTTGTTCCTCCCTACAACACAGGGAGAGCAGCTTGTGCAAACCACGAAGGCCAACCTGGGTGGAACAAGAGAGTAAAGGCTGCTCACTGACACACTGCTAAGAAATTTCGGAATCAAATCTTTTATCAGGAAATCTGCCTGGCTTCCCTAATGGCAGTAAATAAATCCCACATGCTCCAAGACTGCCAGAGTTATCGATCGCTGCTTGCAGCCAGGTTGGCCTGAGTGATGAGAAAATGGCATTAGGAACTTGAAAACATCCACGTTTACTGAAGTTCTTTGATAGTTGAACATTTCTCCAGAAACTTCAAATAAATGTGAAGTTGACCAGCTAGACAGCAGCAGAACACAGGCAAGTCTCACCCAGATCTAGGTCTTGGAGTTTGATCACAGAATGGCTGAGGTTGGAAGGGACCTCTAGAGATCATCTACTTCAACCCCCTGCTCCAGCAGGGACACCCAGAGCACGGGGCACAGGGCGGCATCCAGGTGGGTCTGGAAGATCTCCAGAGAAGGAGACTCCACAGCCTCCCTGGGCAGCCTGTTCCAGGGCTCTGTCATCCTCACAGTGAAGAAGTTCTTCCTCATATGGAGATGGAACTTCCTGGGTTTCAACTTATACCCATTGTCCCTTGTCCTGTCACTGGCCACCACTGAGAAGAGCTTGGCCCCTTCCTCCCTACAATCTCCCCTCAGGTATTTATACATATTGATGAGGTCCCCTCTCAACTTTCTTTTCTCCAGGCCCAGCTCACTTGGTCTTTCCTCATATGAGAGATGTTCCAGTCCCTTAATCATTTTTTGTGGCTCTCTGCTGGACCCTCTCCAGAAGCTCCACATCCCTCTTATACTGGGGAGCCCAGAGCTGACCCCAATACTCCAGGTGCGGCCTCACCAGAGCTGAGCAGAGGGGCAGGATCCCCTCCCTCCACCTGCTGGCAACATCCTCCTGATGCAGCCAGGATCCCATCGGCCTTCTTGGCTACAAGGGCTCTGCTGCTTCATGGTTAACTTGGTGTCCACCAGGATCCTTTGGTGCTTGATGAAAGAAGGACTAGTTGAAGGTTTGCCTGCAGCTGGGGCAGTTGTGATGCATTTTTCTCATGGATTCACTGCTGTCTGATGGAGAAGTCAAATGGCAGCCTCTCCTTTACTAGGAGCATCTCCTTCCTGCCCTTCTCTCCATCCATCCGTCTCTTTCATATTCCCTAGCCTCGTCCCATGGAGCTTGTTTTACTGCTTGAAGTAGGTTTTTCTGTTGTTTCTAAACATAGAGATCTCCCTTGAGCTCATCTTTGCTACACATTAAGCTGGTTTCCTTTGCAGAGGACACGGAGCTCAGCACCAGTTTTCACACTGAAGGATTCACATTTTTTTCTTTTCTAATGAGTCATGTTTCCTTGTGATCATTTATCTTCCCTCTGGACCCTCTCCAGTAATTGATGTACTTCTTGAAATACCTGGATATAGCCATGCACTATCACAACATCAAGTTAAATAGATCTCATTTCTTTCCTGCACCTCTCCAGCTGGTCCACAAGGCACCTGCCTTTCCCCGTGCCCAGGAGCCTCTCTTTGACTTTGCATTAACGGGATCCCTGTAACCTGCCCTCGCCGGCCGAGCTGCTGTTTCCCCGTTGGGCTGTCTGGCTTCTCCTTCCAAGGACGAGTCTTCATTCTCACCTTTATCGATTTTCCTCTTGTTGCTTCCAGGCCATTTCTGCGTGTTTTGAGGCTGTTTTGAATCCTGAGGGAGCCCCCAAGTGCTCACATGCATTCACACATTGGTGGCAAACACTGATTTTAAGTGGGCTATTTATTTTACCACTCGAGCCATTAACAAAGTTAAGGTCAAGTGCAAGCCACACAATAAATTGTACTCCACTATCACCTGAATCCCCGCTCTGATACCAGGATCTTGTCTGTGCAGCTTCTCTGCTGCACTGTCCTAGTTCGTATTAGAGTCCATCTCCTCCTCCTGCTTCTAAGAACAGTACCGTGAAGCAAAGAAAATATTAAATGTTTCAGCTTTCTCTGAATCATCCCTCATTTTTCTCCATCCCCTCCACTTTTCACACTTAATCACGTGCCATTCCTTCCCATTTTTGTGGTTTCATTTGGAATGCTCTCTCAAAGTCCTTACAAGCCCATTTTTCTCCACATTAGGAGCTTATTGTGGTGACAGGCAGGTCTCCAACATCCCTGTCCCACCTACACCCTCCCAAACTGCCTTACTCCATTTCCTCCGAAAACAAAACTCTATTCTTCCAATCTCTTTCCTCCCAAAACAAAACTCTGCTCTTCCAATCTCTATTATATATAAAAACATAAACAACCAAACAATCCCCATACATTACTGCTTAAGGACTCTGTACCTTAGAGAAAGCTTCAGCGCTGCAACACAGGCAAGATAAGGGGGCAAGTCCTATTTTAATCATACAGAATTTCAGGAGAAACATGAGTTGAAGATTTTCTTCTCTTATAGATGAAATAAAATTCAAATAGCAACAAAGATCTAAACCGAACATCCATTTAAGTTTTTGTTATTAAAGGAGTTGGATTTAAGTCTCTACACATCAGCAGGGATCCATCATGAATCAGAGGCACCAGGGTCTGTCCCTCTCTTACTTCATGCCCTTCATTCTCTTAACAAAAGCTAAATACTTCCATTAACTTAACTTCCCTAAGTAATGGATTGGCCATCTAAACACAACCTGAACTGCATAACCCTCCACTGGCAGCTGCCCATGGTCCTCCCTGACTGCTAGACAAGGGGCAGGACAGAAAGACTAAGTTAACTCCAATGTTCACAAAAGTAGCACAACTATTTTTACCCAGGTTGGCAACATGTTCTCTTCCCCATCTCCATGTGACCACGGATGCCAACTCGGACCACTTTTGGAAACTTTGTACCAGGAAATGTTCTTGAGGAGGCTGTAACTGTGAGCACTTACCCTAATGGTTTGTACTGCTCAAATGGGTCTGAGCTGCGTCCCATCAGGTGGCTTTTTGCGGCTGTACATGGGATTTCTAGCTAAGACTATCAGATAGGGCAGTGAAGATTTTACAAGCCATAAAGTGTGACCAGACTGCAATAGGGGGTATTCATTTTATTGACATACCCAGAGAGGGGAAAAAGTTCTCCCATTTTCAGGTTTCTTTCCAGATGTTAGAGCACTATACTCAGGAAAATACAAGCAGAATATCTCTTAGGAGTGGACAAAAGTGAAGATGGGGAGCAGTGCTTTTTTTAATTTTCAGTTCAGATCAGTATTATCCATGCTGCTGCTTATTCTAACCTTAACATTCATCCAAATACTATATTGGGGGTCAGGAAAGCATAGACTAAATGCAGAAAAAAGAGCCAGAGAGCACCAAGAGAAGGGCCAGCCTTCAGCTATTCTGACTCTCGAGCCAGAGCACATTAATAATCCCTGCTTGGGGAGCAGCTCAGTAGCCACCACTGCTACCCATCTGCGAGATTAAATATCGCAAACTTTGGCTGAGGGGGAAAAAAAGAAGAATTCCCTTTGGCGCTCCCAGCAGAGCTGCAATTTAAGGAGCATCTCTCCTACATTCCAGCCCTCAGGAATGGCTTTAAGAGGCTGCAGTCTGGCAACTGCACGACCTGTACAGAGCCCACGTGGGTGCCCTCCCTCTGAAACACCTCATATTTACTACGTAAGTTACGTTGGAAATAGCTTTATGTAATGTTTTAAGCATATGACTAAGAATATACAGTAAATAATCCTTACTCGGCAAATGGTGATCGTATCATTGAAACACACGAGCAAGGTCCGGAAGAACTGGAATCTTGTTTTTCCAAATTTCTGACAGCTACAGGTAAAAACCAATTTTATTATGACCTGGAACAGAACTAAAAGTGTCAGATACTGTTCAAACTGCTCTGAGACATCTTTTATGTAGCGACACAATTTCCCTCACCTCCCCATGAGGAATGTTTTCAGGTATCCTTCCAGCCAAAGAGGTCACATTTGATGAGAATCCTTCTACAAGAGGGATCTTTAATGTAGCACAGAAATAATTCAAGACCTGCTAATCCAAAGCTGCAGAAAGAAGCAGACTAAACATAAAGTACATATTTAAACTGAGAGAACATGACAGTTTATGGAACCTGATTATGTAGCACCAATGTTTTATAGTGGAGACTCTGTCAGGGCTTGACCATGGGGCTGATCTTCGTGCTCTGCTGCCTTTTACGGCTCTTTATTGAGATTAAGCCCAAAGGAAGTGGCACAAGTTCCTGCAACCCTGAAATAAAGTGACTTATCAGCACTTGGTTGCTTAGCCCAGCAGTGCATTAATTCAGATTGGTCATTGTTACACAAGGGGGAAAAACAACAAACTTTTGAAACCACCATTGCCAGCAGATTAATATAAAAAGAGAAGTTGTGCTGGTGTGTTTAACAGCTGTCAAGTCTGATGAGGGACAGATAGGCTGGCTTTGCCGGGGTCAGTGAGGAGGAACAACAGGGCATGTTATCACAGTGATCTTATAACTAGAAGCTGCAAACACAACCATCTGGAGGACAAGGGGCGAAGCCACGGCCCAAATGCACCGTGGTTCGCCCCAAAATTGCAGGTATGGAGCAAAAGAGCAGAGATCTGGAGACGTGTGGAAGCTGCCAGCAAGAGCTCTGCTCCAGCTACGGGCAATTCATGTGGAAAGGCTGTTTTCAGGTCAAATAATAAAGTTAAGAAATAAAATAAAGCTAAGAGGCTGCTCCTGAAGGCTACTCAGCTGGAGGGAAGCGTAGGAGCACAGAGTTCCACCAAACTGGTCCCAGCACCGCATCTGGTCTGAGAAACATCCGACACAGGAAGCTGCAATGTGGGGTAATTAACGTTCTGAGTTAATATGAGTCTGATTTGTATACAAATCTGTTTAGAAGGGGCTGTCATTGCTTCAGAAAGAGGCTTAAAGAAAAAAATCAAAAAAGCTGTTCCATATTTTCAGACTCCGGGAGAAATAATCTGCTGTTTTTCCATTTCAAAGAGAGTAAGCAATAGAACATATTTGTATAGAGCAGAATAGGATTCATAACCTGTATAGTCTTCAGCCTCAGTGTTCATTCAAAATGGAAGCAACAAAGATGGCATGAAAAGACTCAATATCTAAGTACAGACTGCAGCTCTTGAGTGTTGCATCAATCTGCCAGCAAGGCAAGGCAAAAAAGAGAGGAACAATCTCATATACAGAAAGCATCACAAAGCTGAAATAGGAGCCAATTTCCAGAGCCTAAAAGCACCTCTGGTTTTCCTTTCATTTCAGCTAGAATTGTTCACCTTGCTAAGAAATTACTTATGGACACACAAATACATATATCCAATAGGTTCTCCCTCCAAAAACCAAGAGCAATCAGTAACAAAGTAAAAGTGCTCCTGTTTACCCAAATTCTAATCAAGCTTCCTCTTACACATAGAACGTGAAATGCCAAACAAATCCAGGAGCTGATTTTAGGAGCTGAAACTGTCATCACTTTCCTAAACAACTTCAAAAGATTTGACAGAAAAGAAACAGGACTTGGGTCCACATATAAAGTTACATGTTTATGTTAGGATTAACTATTTATATTAAATTTACAACTGGTGATTGATACCTAGCAACACTTTAAAAAAGAAAAAAATTAGTTTCAAAAAAATTGTATTATTCCAGGATGAGACCAAATACTTTAAAAAAGTTTATGGCTTACTCTTCAGGGTGAAAATATTACTTCATTTGAAATGCATTCAGAATATCAAGAAGCTTCCAAAATGCAAGACTTTAAATCTATATCCATTCTCTGAAATGATGAAAAAAACAAAAAACAAAGAATAAAAACAAAACACTTTTTAAAAAGGAAAAAATGCTCACAAAATTTAAAGTCAATTCACCATTTTAAAAGGTTACTACAAAAAAAGCATACATTCCTTTGTTGCCTTTCAACTATGTTATATTTCAAGCAAAATTGTGTCTAAATGTAAAGAATACTTAATGTTTTAATTCCACAAGATTTAAATATTGTAATATTTATCACCGAAGAGTCTCAGCATTTCAATGGCTTAGGTTTTTTACAACACAGAGATGGGAAGTCAGTCATTCAGTTGCACTCAACTTGCTGCTTGCACCATGGTCCACTTGTGCCCAACTTGGAGTGCAATGAGGGCTCACCCTGACCCTTCCTGCTTCCATGGAAAAGCTTTTCAGCACTTGCACACAAGTCAGCACACGGGATGAACAGCTCTTCAGTTCTTCCATTAAATATAAAAAGCCAATTTTCTTTAAATTGATAGTTTAATAGTAAGGCTAAATATAGATTTTGCCACATTTCTTGCTTGCAAGCCAGTGCAACACTTCTTGATAGTTCATTCATCATCTTGCTGATTTCTTTTCTGTCAAGGGAACAGAGGAGTCAATGTTAGGACACAGCCATCAGAAATAAAAGCAGTAGTAAGTCACTACAGTTATTTTCCAGATATGTTGGAATTTAAAACATGACAACACATCAGAACCATTTTCTGAACGATAAGCAAAAATGCAGCAACATCCAATTTCTCTCTCTCCCCGCATGCTCCCCCCCAAAGATATGATATTTCATTTACAGTAAGAACAAAATTAGCCATAAATGTGAGCCAAAACAAACAAACAAAAAAACCACCCCAGCATATTCCCAGAAAATCTAATGCAGTTAGGTCTACACCAAGGCAACCTAAACTCTCCTCCCATTTATAAAGAGGTCATGGAGAACCACCACCAAAGGTACCAAGAAATTCCTATCATCTGGGGCGGGGTGGTGGGGGGGGAGAAGCTAATTGTTTCTTTTTCTTTCTCTGATAAAATTTTCTTTTGGCTTTCAAAAAAATTCTTAAAAGCACTAGCTTTTAGCCAACCAGAAACTAGTTTTGCATTTAATCTCTGCATTTTTATTTAAATAAGAAAGAAAAGTCAGGTTCTTCAATAACAATTTTTCAAATAATATTCTTTGCTAGCCTAGAAGATAAAATTAAATGAATTGAGACTAGCATTATAACTTACCCTTCATCACTAAAAGAAATATAAAGAAGCTCCAAAATATATCGTGTTAGGGCTCCATGTATCACTGTTTTTAACGTCAATTGTAGCACAATTTCAGGCACTTGAGTGTTCCAAATTCATCAGATGGAAGGTCAGAAATGTGTACACTACTTCTTACCAGTTTAAGAAAGTCAATTAACTTGTGAACATCCTCTCCTGTGGAAAGGTCCACAAAATCTTTCGGCAGTCGGTAACTGAGGTACGGGCTTGGCTGGACAGTAACTTTGCTGTTTGTACAACGGAAAACGGGACAGTCCTGGGAGAAAGATACAGAATAACACAGAAACACACAGTGTCTGTGAACCAAGTCAGTAACATTCTTTTTTAAAACTCACTGAGACTCAGTGAGTCACCTCACTACACAGTTTATTTAGCACTTACTAGCAGTTGTAAATATTATTAAACTCTGCCCATTTACAAGCAGGAGTTAATGTTATTTATCACTATGTAAAGGCATTCCTGTCCTCATGTCAAAATCGCCACAACGTGTTAATTATTTTTCATGCCATTAATATGGGACTGTTACAAATTTTTGTATAATAGAGCCATTGGAAACTCTGGGTAATAGCACCTTTCTAAACATATGGTTCCTGAGAACGTTCGTCATGAAAACCATTAACTTGTCTTCACGGGTCTCCTGCCTAATTTCATGTTGATAAATTCACCTTTGATAAAACCATGGCCTAAGTTTCCTGCCAATTTACTCTTTTTTTTTTAATTCATTTTAAGTCAAAAATATCTCTAAACTCAATTCTAGCAACAGATTTTAGGATAATCAATATTATTTTCAGCTAACATACTGCATCTTTAAAACATGCTACAAGTGTCAGGCAACACAATTACCTATTGGATGGCAAAAAGTATCTTCATTTTGTAGATGGTATTTCAATGACTTTGCTACAGATTCTGTGGTCAGCTCAAGGATTAGGACTGTGTTTTAACCAAGTTGATATAACTTATAGCAGAAGGACCCACAGATCTTCATGCAATGAATAAAAGCTATTACTAATAAATGAAGCCTGTTTTTCCCTCTCCCTGTTGACAGGGAGCTGCTTTACAGGGGCAATGCAGCTTGGAACAGGGATAGGACAGCCCTGCTCTGCAAGTCCAGGAGTCCAACAGAAGGACAAGGCTTCCCCGCGGGTACTTGGTGTGAGGAAGACAAGAAGTTCAGCTTCTTTTTGCCTCCCACTAAACATAAATCTGGAGCTTGGGGAGATTAAGTGACAGGCATTTGCAACAAAAAGGAATTTCAAATGAACAAATAATATGTAACAGATTTTAAGAGATAAAATCAAAATGGAAAGAAATTGAAGATCACGACTAGACAAAATCACATGTCAGGGCATCCTCTTGGTAACATGGTCAGAGTTGTAGTGAGGGCTGGTGCTGTTTGAGCAACAATTCCCTTGAACACAACTAAAGCCAGCAGGTGATACTTGAAGTCAAGCACTGTCTAAACAGACACTTCCACAAAGTTTGCATTCAGTTTCCTTCAGTGGGATCTGGATCACAATAATCCTAGAAGCAAGGAAGGACCAGGGAGCAGAGGGCCTCCTTCCCCAGCACATTGGTACCTGCTCTGTGGCTCCCCCTTCGCCCTGCTCTCCTTTCAAGCTGTTCCCAGACATCAGTTCTTCCCAGGTAAAGAGCAGCGAGTCAGTCACTTCACCAAAGGGGTTAAAATCTACCAGCCAAACCTTGCCCTGCAAGATAAGGACAAAGGAATTAAAACAAACCAGAGAATTTGAGATGAAATCATAAAATAAACACACATCCTGCTGCTTAGTCTTAAGGACAAAAAGTGCTTAGTCTTTAAAGACAAAAAAAAAAGTCCATCTGTTCTTATACAGTTAAGAATATTCTAATATCCTTTACACTAAACACATTACAGACAGTTTTAAAACACATATAAAATAAACCAAAGCTTGATATTATATATAAATAATATTCTTTAAATAGAAGATCAGACAGAGCTCAAACTGAACGCCCACGTGAGGCATTTTCAGATGAGTCTAGAGAAGTTGTGTCAAATCTCCACGGTTTTGGAAGATCCCCACATGGCATGAACAGAGGGAGGGGGGAAATGCAAACAGGGATTTCATCTTTGGTCCAAAGCCACCTCTGCCCAAGTGACGATCTCCACCATTTCTGTTCTTGTTCTGTATTTAAAGACAGTCCCTTGAGAGACACAGGTCTGTAAAATGCTACTGATCATGAGTTTCAAGATGCATGATCATTTCTAGATGAAAAGTACTGCACATGGATAGGAAGATAGAATAACGTGAAGCCATTTTTAGTATAACCATTACTACTACTTTCTCCTGCCTTGTCTTTACCATGTTCCTGCTTTGAACAGTGGTGTTTGCACGGATAACCCTCCATACCTATTTTACAACCCAAAAAAGAGAGCAGAGGGATGAATGTGATTTAGTAAAGTTAACTGAGAAGTCTATCAAGGAGCATAAAATAGTCTGTATTCCCTGGGTCATCTCAAGTTGCAGTCCCCAGTACTAGGTCACCTCTTCTTAGCCAAGGAAGTATCACCTATTGTACTAGAATAAAAGGATTATAACTCCTAATAATGAAACATGAGTACAACGGCAGCGAGAATCTGAAAAACAGGTAAAGAAGGTGACTTCTTCCAGATGCAGCCAAATATGAAGAGGGTTTCTGTAAAAAAAGGGACTAAAGGCTTTTTCTGAATTAGCAGTCAGCTGGAAGCAGAAACCAAACCCGAAGGCCATGCAGCTACTCAAAACTCCCTTCACCTTCTCTTTAGCTTCCACCATGGGTGTAAGTTGAAATCCAGGCAGTTCCATCTCATGTGAAGAAGAACTTCTTCACTGTGAGGGTGTCAGAGCCCTGGAACAGGCTGCCCAGGGAGGTTGTGGAGTCTCCTTCTCTGTAGGGCTTCAAAACCCACCTGGATGTGACCAGGTGTCTCATTCTTCCTCATTTTGGTAGGGTGAAAAAGCAGAGGTAAATCTGCCAACCTGCTTACCCTGCTAGGAGGGTAAGCAGGGCAAGCTCTGCTATCATTTTCTACCTCCTTTCCCCTTGAAGACTCAGTCACACATTAACTGATGTTCTGCTCTTGCAAACAGAGACACTCTGGTAGCTCTAAAGCATCAGGAGGAGGAATTTCTAATTTAGATTCATTCCACCAGGCTGGAAAAACAAGCTAATGAACCCATTTAATCACCAGCAGAAGCAACAGCTGGCAAAGTTCACTCGGCCATTTGGAGGATCCCTCTCCCCATCAAAGATGTTTATACTTCACAAAAAGACATCTCTACGAAAGGTCCTAGAACATGAAACTGGAGATCATGGCTCTAAAGAGCTATACCCCAGAAAAAACACAAGTTGTTTTTGAGATCAGGGAAAGCAGCAGCTGGTTTCTGTGAGCACCCGGCTCCCTCCTTGCAGACAACCACGATCCATCCACATCACATCCACCCACAACACCAAACATTTTCTAGAGGCTCTTTGACATCTACACTGAGCTCGGGCACTTGTCAATTGATGGGAAAACCACCACCAGACTGCAAGGTAAGATGTTCCCTCCCAGGCCTCATTAAGGGAAACACATGAAGCACTGGGTCAGCAATCACACCATCTTTCAAGTTAAATATGCTCTCAAGTCCAACATGCAGCTCCACGATTAACATGTAGTTTAAGACGACTCTTTCTGTGTAGCAATAAAGCTATTTAACTGGAATCCTCTGCTTTAGCAATCTTTGTCACGGAATGCTCGAGCCAGGTAAGCCAAGCTGTGCACATCCCAAGGAAAAATAAAATAGTCTTTTTTCTCATTGTGAAACAAGCCCAAATGGATTTATCCCATCAAGGCTTCACGCTTTATTTCACTAAAACATTAAGCGGCTGAAAGGAAGTGCCCGTGACAAAGACTGTTAAAAGGAAGTTGAAAGACAGATAAAACACCAACCGAGTCGCTGCACGTCCCTGGCCTCAGCTGCAGGTTCATGCACAGTTGGTGGTAGAGACACTGGCATCACCTTTGGATGTTAACAGGAGCTACTGGTGGCCTCAAGCCACGCATTAGAGCGCTTTGCTCGTGACAAGTCACCACGTTAAATCATATTTACCAACTTAAAGACACGAGAGACAGGCAAAGAGCAACTCCTAGGTCTTTACTTATCAGTGACTGAGCTGCTAGCAGAAAATAGAGAAGTACATCCAGACAAGAAGGGGCTACCAAGCCCTGCAACATCTCCTTGCTAAATGAGGCCTCCAGGCCACGGCGTTTTTAAGACCACATGTCTGTGCATAGTCCTTAAAGATGATTTGTCCGCCAAGCAAAGAGCTAGCTGGGATGCACAGGGAGCCTAAGGGGAAAGGCCACCGTGGAAAAGCTCCTTCTGCTCCAGGTCGCTGCTGCTCCTCTTCCACCCTCCAGCCAAATGTCTCCCAAGTGCCCACAAGAAGTACATGCAGGGGGTTGCTCTTGCTCTCATTCTTCTCAAGCTTCTCCAAGAGCAGTATTTACAACTTCACAAATTTAAAACCAGCACATCTGGGGCAGCCCCCCGTTCTGCAGGTGTGCAACCAGGCTCTGGAAATCCATCACACTCAGCATCACATGCTCTTCTCTCACCGCCTGTCACTCACGTGCAAGGGCAGCAGTGAACAACACAGCTGCAAACCACAGCAGCACGTGTGAAAGGAGGATGTGACACACAGAGGACCATCTGGAGGCTGACAAGACCCGAGAGCAGGAGACACGGAGCTGCCTACATCCAGACACGTTATCCTGACAGATGAAGGAACTCTGCTCTTCTGAGATCAACAGACTGAAATTTTCTATTTAAATAATCACGCTTGATGCTTCAGTTGTTATGAGACAGAGCACCCCAAGGCAGAACATGCCTAGATGCTAAAGTCTGCTCTTCATCTTGCCAAAGAGCACCCTCAAGTTTGATGATTTGTGCCCAGACAGGTAATTTTCATTAACATTTAGCACGGCTGTTTTCACCCTGCAGCCTGATTTTAGGTTTCTACAGTAAAAGCCACGCTGAGTAACAACATAATAATTATTTTCCACATAACAGATGTTCCTGTTTAGTTTCTGCTTTGCAAACTATGGCATGATTTATTATCATATAATTACAAAATACTTCAGCAATGATCAAAATCATAATCAACATTTACCACAGACATTCCCAATTCAACCACTTAAAATAAAGACCTCACCAACTCTCAAATTGTATCCAATTCAAACAGCAAGACTTAAAAAAAAAAAGTGTACAGCATCTGGGATCATGTTATCACATTTCTAGTTTAGGATTTGGAAAGAAAATTGAAGCTAATGCAAAAATATAATTCTCATACAACCACACGATTCCCTCAAATCAGATTTTGAAAATTTAAAACTACAAAATATTTTTGGAGGTTTGGTTTCTTTTAAGTCTACATGTGTGTGAATGTGCAGCCCAGGTCATCTGACTTTGTTTCTCTCCACTGACTAGAAGAGGCCGACATGACTAGTTAGATATAGGTATCCAAAGGCAGGATAGGATTTTTCTCTTCAAATTGTGAGTGCCTGGATTTTCAGGGTTCCAATTTACTGAGCGCTCCACATTACAGCTACAGGAGCTATTTGGAGGGGAAAAAGTATATTCCATCTGTTCCAAACTAAAACTAGTAATCTAGAATTCATATATTGTCAATATCTGTGCTTTTGTAACCTGGACTCCCATTCACAGAGTTTTTATTCCTCCTCCCAAAAGCAGCCTGAAGAAATATCCATGATTAGTCTCAAAGAGTTACAATGCTACAAGGATGAACAGGATAGAAAAAAAATAATGCCCAAGGAATGATTTTTTGAACGAAAAAGTGCCAAGATTATCCCTTTTTTTTTTTTTTTTTATGATGAGCAATATGCAAATATGCAACTCACTGGTCACTTACCCTGCTGTCTCTGTATACATCAAAAACAACTGAAAAGGAGAAAAAAAAAGTTAATTTTAAATGACATAATTCAACAGAAAATGTCTAAATCTTAATTGTGCACCTAGAACCACTGTTAATGCACCGAGAGAGACTGTCTGCTGGGCTTTGCTATTTAAAGCTGGTTTATTCTGCTGGGTTTTTCCCCCCAAAGAACATGTGATTAACTGCCAGCATAGAGAGGAGCTCCTCTTGCTTGTCCTGCAGCAGTAGCGAGAAACTCCACGGAGGGTCAAGGTGCTGGCACACAAGCCTTTAATAAGGGCAAGTTCCTGCTTCAAATAGATTAGGACCTCAGCTGATAACGAGACAAAGCAGATGGAAGGAGGAAAGAGGGCAGGCAGCAGTGAAATGGTTACATTCAGGGTAACACAGAGCTGTTATGACACATCTACTGATTCCCAACAGCTCTTTCAAACACCCTTAGCTTTTTGATAATTTAAGCAAAGTTGCCTTTTGTAGCTTCATTGCTGGTCCTCCCACTGAATTAAACGTAGTTCTTGGTATGTGCATCTCCCTGTTAGCTTCTGTTTTGCACTGTTAAACAAATGCTTGATTTGTCTTTCCACCCAGCTATGGAAATCAGCAAATAAGGATTCAGGTCTGACGAGTTGCACCAGTTTAGCAGAAAAAAAATAAATTAAAATTGCTAGTTTTAGAAAAGCCTCTGACAAATGCTGCACTGGCACTTCCTTCACAAATAAGGAACTGAGTATTTCAGCTAGTTAAGAGATTTCCTAACGTGTGAGACGAGCAAAACTCAGCGTGGGACTGAAGAACAGCCTCAGTGGCTGCTCAGGAAGCTGCCTGTCAGCAGCACCTATGTTGACTGATTGCGTCCAAGTGTATAAGCTACTTGGTAGTTCAGCCTAACATTTAATGCCAAGTTGGCTGGGCTAAGATTATACCACAACTTAGAACTAAAAATGAGCCACCAAACTGTTTTTGACCGCATGACCTAAAAATTCACAATGCTTTCTGCAAAAGCTCAGCTATATAGATTTAAAATATGACTCTGGAGGTAAGCAGGAGGATTTTCGGAAAATCAAGCCTTCAAGATGGCTAAGTTATCAACATAAAAAAGAACTCAACAATCCTCGATTCCTTCAGTAACTGTTGAACCACATTTGTTGCTTACGCTAGGTAATCTCACTAGTTATATTTCATTAATGGAAAAATTTCACCTGAGCTTCACTGTGATGTCTGTCAGTTTAAAACAAACTAGTGGCAATATTCATCATTAATCAGTGAGGCTGATGGCACTTAGTGGGACTTAAAGCACCATTAGGACTCACTGAAACGTTAAGTCATTAATTCAGGACACTCACAAACACTGAGCAGGGAGGAAGACCTGAACTGCTCCCTCCTCCTCAGTGGTCACCCCAGAGCAGTGTGTCGAGAACTAAATGCTGAAAGTCACCCTCAATCACAAGCAACTCAGAGTAAAGCTAAGGGCTTAACTCTAGAGCAAGTATTGACACCTCTGAAAGCTTGTTTTTAGTGGGCTTTTGTGAAAGTTTATGAAAGGTTATGAAAAAGTTTAAACACAACTTTGAAGTACTTTTTAAGCATTTGTCCATCTGTTAATGTTGGGCTCTGATTCTGTACCACTTCAGCTGCTCTGGCTCAACTCTTCCATCTGGAGATGCTACCAAAACCAACTGAAAAAAGTAGAGCAAATACCACTGAAGGAAACACCCGAAGAAGCAAAAATATAGATATAAAATTTTAAAAGGGTCAAAAAAGTTTAACATCGCTCCAGAAAGAGCATCAAAAGATATGTTGGACCATGAAGAAAAGGGAGGGTAAAAAACATGGAGAATTTTTTTTGTGTGTGGCATTTCTCTGTCAGAGACAGGTAACCAACACTTAGACTGCAAGGTTAGGAGGAAAAAGGAATAAACCTTCATCCCAGGGTGCCTCCCTGAAGACTTCCTTTCCCAGAGGTAATTTAGATGGCACAGTTTTATTTACACAAGATGACAGACTTTGGATCTTTCAGTTCACCAGACAGCAGTTTCAGAGCCTACATCTAGGCATCTATTTCTAAAAATGCTGACCTGATTTCTTATCTATCAGTTGATTACATGCCAACTAAAATTATGCTAGCTTGGAAAATACAGGAAAATTAAAACAGGTAGTAATCAGAATGTCCTAATTGTATGATTGATTTCATCCAAAACTTCCGGGCTAGAGATCTATTGAATTAGTATTCTGCTTTCCAGACTGCTAGTCTTCAAGCAGTGACTCCTGATAAGTTGTCTGGAGTGGAACAAAGGAACTGTGCAGAATCCAATGATTAAAATTTGAATAAAGCAGCCTGGTGTTAGAAGGTACTCCCTGCAGAAAGTCAGACAGGACAGATCAGCAGAATAGGTAGCCAGAATCCTAACTTACCTACAGGTTCAGTACTCAAATCTCCAATGTGGACCATGTAAGTGGTCAAGAAAACTCTTATGTTTATGTGTTTTTCAAAATAAGGGTCAGTTCACAAAGGCCAATTTAAATTTTTCTTCATCCGACTTTTCAGGACTCCTGAGACTCACCACAGTACCACACTATTCTACAGTCACTAAACCATGTCCAAGAACTATTTCGAAATTAATTTTTCAAAGGACTTTAGGTGTAGAAACAGAAAACGTTTACCTAAAACGCTTAGAGATAATAGAATTACCCTGCCTTTATTCTGAGTAAGTCTGGCCAGCTAAAACACTACGCATTTTAGAAATATTTTTTTGAATTTTTCCACAGTTTTCACCAATCTCCAGCAGTGAACTGGATTTTAGCACACTGGAAATTTGGTGGACCATGGAGAAAACAAGCCCAATGTTGCAAGGAGGCAGGACAAGCAGTCTCATTTTATGACATTGGCCCTGCAAGCCCTTTCCAGTTCAGGACCCCCAGGAAAGTACCGTGCAAAATAACTTCAAAGAGGTAGAGCCTCTATTATTGTTTTTAAATCATTGTAGTTATGTCTACAAACATTTTAAAACCTGCATAAACATTTTCCCTCTCTCTCTCCTTTGCTTCCCTTTCCAATTCAAGCCTTCAAATACTTACAGTCTTCATCCAAGAATTTATACTGTATGTTTCTCTTGAAAAACTCCTGGATTGATCTACAGATCTCTTCATGCTGCTTAGAGATATGATCATAGTATTGAGTGTAGTCTCTTTGAGAGATACCTGTGAATATTTTTAGTTGGTTACAAAGAGCTTCAGACACTTAAAATAAATAAATAAATAAATAAATAAAAACATAGTTTTCAAATTCTTATTTCAATTGTTGCTTATTCATTTCAGGGTGAATTTTTATTCACCCTGGTTACTCTGGCCAAAACCATTTTTGTCCTGCACATCAGAGGTAGAGGCCAGAATCTGAAAATGCGACACAAAAGGACCTTGTAATGTCTTAGTAATAGGCGGTAAGATACCATAAGTCAAACCTTAAATTTTGGTATGAACAAAACAGTCTCATAAAAACTCACTGCAATAGCATATAACCTAATACACTGCTTCCATTTGCTCCTTCTGAGGGCTTTCTTGTACACTTGACATTAGACAAACTATCCCAATTGCATCAGAAGTTCTTAAGTTCAGACATTTGTTTGTAGGCAAGACAGTAGTTTAAGCTGACATCAACAAGGTTATACACTTAACATTTATCTTAAGTGACAGAAGTTCTGATACAGGATATGTAAACAAAAGTGACTGCAATAATCTGCTGGAAAAATGTCAAATCAAGACATAATCATCACTATAGAATAAGTAACTTATGCTATTTATGGAAGAAAAAGAGCCAAACTCTACCAAAGACGATGCATCAGTGCTGACAGTTTGCTGTTTTAATCACATATGTAACACATCAGAGACTGCATCTTGCCATAAGAAAATGCAAAACACCTCCAAAGAAGTGCTCTTTCAAAGAGCTCATATAAAATATAAAGCTGAGAAAGCCAGTGGAACTTTGAATTATTAATATCACTGCCAAGCTCAACTTTGGTCTAAAAATAAAAGCAAGGGATGTTGGCACCTCGGGGGGATGCAGGTGCCTAACTGGAAAAGCACTCACCACACCACAAGCATCGCTCCTTAGCCTGACACACAGGCTCACTGGGAGTATGGGAATGTTGTAAGAAAACATGGAGATGCCTTCAGACAACTGTAAGATAGCTGGGAATGGCTCTAAGGTAGCAACTGAGGTGCTAGGAGTCACGGTGGGCAAGTTGACCATGAGGCAGCAGAGTGTCCTCGTGGCCAAGGACAATGGGAGCCTGGTGAACGTGCCCCTATACACAGCTCTGGTGAGGCCACATCTGGAGACTGTGTGTACTTCTGAGCTCCCCAGTACAAGAGGGATGTGGAGCTGCTGGAGAGAGTCCAGCGCAGGGCTACCAGGATGATCAGGGGCCTGGAACATCTGCCATATGAGCAAAGGCTGAGAGAGCTGGGTCTCTTCAGCCTGGAGAAGAGAAGGCTGAGGGGGGACCTGATCAGCGTGTATAAATACCTCAAGGGAGGCAGTGAGGAGGAGGGGGCAGCCTCTTTTCAGTGGTGGCCACTGACAGAACTAGAGGAAACGGACACAAACTGAAGCACCAAAAGCTCCACAAGAGCTTAGGGAAAAATTTCTTAACAGTGAGGATGACAGAGCCCTGGAACAGGCGGCCCGGAGAGGTTGTGGAGTCTCCTCCTCTGGAGATCTTCAAAACCCGCTCAGACGCAGCCCTGTGCCCCGTGCTCTGGTGACCCTGCGTGAGAAGGGGGTTGGACTAGATGATCTCTAGAGGCGCCTTCCAACTTCAACCATTCTGTGAGAGGCAGAGATCTGCCTCAGCAGCCTCAGCACTGGGAGGAGACGGTGCAGAGAGGCATATATCTATATATATTATTTTATAAAATAAAAATATTTTATATATATTTATATGTAAATTTATTCATATTTTATATATATAAAATAATGATCTGCTAGATTTTAGAAACAAGCAGTTTAATTAGCCAGAGTACAGATACATAAATTCCACAGTAATCCTACATTCGAGCATTTTAGAGATGATTACAGTGATGCACGTGTCAGTTGTGGCATCTCAGCACCACACAAAGGACAGAATTCAGCTCTTCCTCCTTCATAGAATGGAGACTCCCTGCTACTAGCAGGACAAACTCCAGGGAACTGCAATATAAACCCCATGACTGGCATGAATGGGAAGGTAAGTGTGGAAGCACCAGAAGGAACATCAGAAAAAAGGGGTTATACGAATGGCACGTGGTGGCAGCCGCTGAATTAGCAGATCTCAAAAGATCTGTGTTACAGGACACAGGAGACAAAGGACAGTGACTAAAATCCCTGATGACTGACAGCAATGGAATAGGATGGAGAAAATAAACCACTGCCAGCTCCCAATTGCTACAAAAAGGCACATCCAAAACTAGGACCTAGTCACTGCCCTAGCAGAACCCAGCAGAAACAGTGAGGACTAATATCCCTTCATCCCTTCATCACAAGGAATCCTGGACAGACTACTGGTACACATGCACCTTGTTGCTTGCAAATACACAGGTGTGAGTGGAATTGGTTTCATTTTATAGCAATGAAATAACCCCCTTCCTTCCTATGAAGTCTGGATTAGAGCTTTGCTACATCCTCGCTAGCAGCATTTCCACAATGTTTCCTATGCCAGGAGAGTTCAATCATAATAATTTTGCCAAGATAAGGGCAAATGTGCACAGCTCTGTGCTATCTACCAAATTCTGTTCATTGTGATAGACTCTGTGAGAAACCACAGCAAAAAAATAATTTCATCTCCAGAAATAAGGGATGGAACTCAGTCCAAAAGCAAAATCTTCTCTTCAAGCATCTACATGTGCCCTAGATACCTAAGCTCCCATGATGGTCAGAAGAACTCACTACAGCCACAGAATTCACCTGACCCTGAAGCACCTACATAAACATAGTTTAACTGCCTAAAATACCTTCTGCAGCACAAGCTGCCTGTCCTCAAGCTGTCACAGGTCTCCCATGGGTCTCCTAATGTCTCTGCCAGCTCTCTGCGTGTTTTGGACATCCTGGCTGCTCTGTGTCACTTGAAACATTCTACATTTAGGTTTTTAACCCAGAGTGATGGGTCAATTGCTTTGCTGACTCAATTCCTTTGACTATAACACAAGCTCAGACATCCAGGAACTCTGTGGACATATTCTGACCCCCTGAACTTTCCACACAGAGTATCCAGCTGTGCTCACAGTCTCAGGATACTGCCCAAGTGCCTCCTTCTCCAAGGAGGCTACAACAGAGTGTGCTCTTGAATATAAAGGAATCATTTGCTTAAAACCCTTTGGATTAATTTTCTGAATTTGCAATTAGAGTTGAGAACTACCACTGCTACACAGGGCACCATATGCTGCCAAAATGTAAGATGAAATGAAAAGGGAAACTTGGCATTCCATATTTTGAAAGAAAGAAAGAAAGAAAGAAAGAAAGAAAGAAAGAAAGAAAGAAAGAAAGAAAGAAAGAAAGAAAGAAAGAAAGAAAGAAAGAAAGAAAGAA
>VZSG01000086.1:713401-763252 GCA_013398315.1 Nothoprocta pentlandii | reverse complement strand
CCCAGCAACAACATGATTTCCATGTGATGAAGAACAATCTTCAGATTTAACACTGAGTAACTGTTAAGAACTACACTGAGTGGATTAATCTTTAAGCAAATCCTCACCTATGAGCTTGTTTTCTTTGACAAAGCATCTGAATTCTGCACCAGGGATTAGCTCACACCATTTTCGAAGAACAAGCTACAGAGGAAAAAAACAAAAAAACAAGGAAAAAAACAAGTCACGGAGTATTGGTCACCAGTACCGTTGTGTCACCGGGCATACCTTCTTGTTACCCCAACAGTTTTATTATAATTACAACACAAACTCTGAAACATAGAAGACTCCTTCCTCCCCTACCAAAAAATATTAATCCATATTTGTCCATCTTGGCAAATACTTTAAAAGTAATATTACAACACTGATGTCCAGAGAGTAATTTGATAAATGTCACCTCTTTCCAGTTACGTGTTTGGAGCTTGCTGTTATGTGGGTGTTTATGCCTGGAATTGCAGATAAGGTTCAAGAGCCTTGAATATTCATAAGCCCTCTTCCACTAGTCAGAAACAGCCCATTTTGACTGCATTAGAAAGTCACTATGATTGATCCAAAATTGGATTTTCGTCATCTAACGGCTACACAAAAGCAGAGGGCAGACATTAGAAAATATATATATGTGTGTATATACATACATTTTTTCCTATTCGATTTTATCCAGTTCAAGATTTATGTTATGTGAATTACTAATAAATATGCTCCTTGATTTTTCACTGAATGTTAGCTTGGACAAAAGCAACTCTGTAGCAGCAACCACTGCAATACATACAGAGATGAAAAGCAACACTATTAAGCCCTCCCTAGGGTGACAACAGGTACTTGGAGCAAGTTGAAACAATGAAGTTCACACTGAACATGAGAACTTCTTCATCATGAGGACAGGAGTGGCTACATTGTCTCCATCCACGGAGGTTTGCAAGATTAGTCTTGAAAAAACTAACCCCAAGCAATCTGGTTTCTTCTCACATCTGACCTGACTTTGAGCAGGAGGTTGGACTTGACACCACATGAGGTTGCTTCCCACCTTAACTATTCTATAGTCTTCCATGTTGTACAGCAATTCTAACTAAGAAATTTCTCATGAAACAACTTGGAGAGTTACATTAGTGTTAAAGCATGGAAGTCTGTGGTACAGCAGATCTGTCTTGGTATTGGCAAGGAGTTGCTCTCTAGTCAAAAGAGCTGATGAGCAGAATTAAAATTAACCAAATGAACCTCTATTCTGGGATACACCCAAGCAGGATTCCGTGATGCCTTTGAAGGCGCAAATCCGTTAAAATAAGGATACAGGACAGAAATAGTAACCCAGCTATAAAAGTCAATGGGACAGAGGCCTGGTAATTAAAGCAGATCCCTGGCACTTCTTCCTGCTGTATTCCCTAAGCTGAAGCATTCGGATGGATCTGTTATTCTGAGACCCTCAATTGCTATATGGACTGCAATAGGAAACTCAACATGAAACTTTAACTACAACATGAACCTGAACATCTTGATCCCAAGTTTTCCATATTTTTGTCCCAGAATTCCACATTTTGCAAGCATGTTAAGACAGGGCTTCAAAGCACAAAAGACTAAGACTAAAGCCTACGTCTACATATAAAACGATTTTAAGAGACATGATTAAATGCTATGATAAAAAAAGATAGCAGCACATGAAGAGTTTAAAGCATCATTAACATCTAAATGACTAACCTAAGGTTTTAATTCAGTAACGAACACATATAACAAAATACAACCAAGACAGTTGTTAGCAGTTGGGATGGCTCCAGCCTCTACAGTTGGTTTCTCTCTCTTCTCAGGAGGGAAAATTTCTATGAGGAAAGGGTGGTCAGGCATTGGAACAGGCTGCTCAGGAAGTGATTGAGTCACTGTCCCCAGCAGTGTTCAAGAAACATGTAGATGAGGCACTTAAGGACAGGGTGGTCATGGGTTTACGGTTGGACTTGAAGGTCTTTTCCCACCTTTCAAGACCTTTTCCAAGGTCTTTTCTGACTCTAAACGACTTCTGATATAATGGCCACAAGAAATGTGCTATGATTCTATGATTTTCAGCTACTGGGCTTGCCTTTCCTGGCAAAACCTAACAGACATCAGAAGAAAGTACAAACAGCCTTAAAAGCCTCAGCACATCACTGACCTGTAATTAAGCAAACTCCATATGGCCTGTAGTTCCTAACTAGACTTCTCCCCACTGCTCAAGCATACAATAAAAAAAGAAGAAAAGACAAAAGCAAACCATTACTGGCACAAGCACAAATGGCAGCCTGCCCACCAGTAATTCATTTAAATTACCTAGAAATAAGGCAAATCAGGTCCTACCTCGTAGTCCACGGAAGGATCAGGCGAGTCGTCAGTGCAGTGAATAAACCTGGGAAAATAAGTCACGCACATCAAAACCCGCTTTTACGTGTAAAATTTTAGCCACAGGAAAAAAAAATAAAACTGAGTTGTGAATTGTAAAAGATCCAAGATCCAATCAAAAAAAAAAACCACTTATCAAAAAAGTATATCCGAGATGAACAACCCAAGTCAGTAAGTCACTAACAAACCTCCTTCCAAGGATTACCAAGGAGAAAAAAAATCATCTTTTTATCTGGTTATCTGGTGTAATTTGGAAGCCCTTAGACAGACACCTAGATAAAAATGAAGTACTTTGAATTGCTGAGTCTTGTTTGCATTATCAGTGCGTTTCCTTTCTTCTTTACTGCTATGCTGGCACAACCAGATTCTCAGAGCTGTACGAACTTTAACTCACTTTAACTCACAAATCTAACTCACTCCTTGTGGCAGCTTTTTCTCCTACTAATTTTGATGTTTTGCTTCCTAAACACGACAACCGAGACACATCACGTCCTACAGCACCTCAGGATTATTTTCATTTCCATGAATAAGGGACATAATATGGCACCACTCAACACACTTGCCAGCACAGCATGGCATCTTGCTAAATTAACAGCATTAATGCACTTGGAAAAACAGCTCTTGAGACTGGAAATAAACACAACTATTTGCAAAACTGCTGCAGATGCCAAGATTTTTTTCCCCCTGTGATTATCTGACTCTGAGCCACCACTCAGGAGCTATCAAGAATGGAGGCAGTGATACCTAAGCCAACTATTTATGCTCATTTTTATATAGCAAACCTTACAATAAACCTTGTAACTTTTAAAGGCCATCAAAAGCTCAGGCATTTTCCTTCCACGGATGCTCCCCGGCCCAGCTGGCACCAAGCTCCTTGGGTACACCGCAGAGCTGTGTACAGGGTCACAGCTGAGCAGTGTTTCTACAGGGCAATGTTCATGCAGCTCCTCGCTGGCTCTGAAGCTGGGTAGATGATCCCAGGGCCTGACCTCGTGTCTAAGCACTGCATTCGTAAGACACAACAGCTCAACCTTCAGGTTGCAGCACAGACTGTCCCACAAGTTCATTCTATAGGCTGCCAACAAAAATACATCTCCTGTGTTTCAGTTTAGGCTTTAATACCCACCACAGAGTGGATATGAGACGCAAGAGCACATGTGCATTCCCAACCACTGCAATCAAACACATCACATGCATCTGCAAAGCTCTGCAAACATGTAACAGTCACCAAGCCTGGGGTTTACTCCCAGCAATCTCAGATCTGCCAAGATGATAGAAGCAGACTCAGGACATTTTGCAGTTTTGCAGAAATTCTGAGTATAGCATCACTATCATATGCTCACTATGCACAAGAAAATACCCCTCAGTCCCCCATACTCCGACCTCACATAAAAACATCCCTAAATTTTATATAAAAGGCAGCTTAAGAACATCACGAAGAGTTCTACAATCCCTGCACGTTTGGTCCTGTACTACCTCTCATGGACTTTTCTGGTCCACTCCAGTACAAGGTACCTTGGCAATATTTTTCCAGTCCTCACAAGACACCCTTATTATCAATCAGAATTAAATATCCCTTATAAATATCCTTTACCCAACCCTCAAATATTTAAGAGTGCTCCATGTGGAGGAAGATTCTGCCTCTCTCCCTGCAAGTCATTAAGTGGAGTCCCTGTCTGCATCCCAAGCCATGCTGACTGCTTAGATACTACCACCAAGCCAAGCAAACAAAAGGGTAAATATAGAAGAAAACATTGCAAAATGTAGAAATATAATTCTCCTTGAACCTCAATGAGGTCAAAATGGAAAAAGGCAATAAAAGATAAAAAATGAAGCCACTGTCCTCTCTTTCCTCAATTTTGTTTTTGTCAGCAAAACCTTATTCACATCCTCCAGTTTTCTATGCAAATCAGGGGCAACTGGATGCTGTTGTAACTATGTATTGTATACCAAATGTATTACAGCTCAAAACCTCCATTTCACATGGCCCTTTGATAACTGGAGGCAAAAGCAGAGTTTCTTTAACTTGCATCCTACTCAGATCTACGGCTAATCCAAACAGCATTCAGAGACACTTTAGGAATGCAAAATTAAAAGATAACTGGACTCTTTTCTGAAACTTTTGAAAATCATCATTATGAATACTAGCATGAATGAAGAAATTAAACTCCATAGTTTATGAGCCTTGAGTTTGTTTACAGATTTATATTTAGGTATCAACAAGAAGGATCAAGGCCTCCATACACACCAGGGTACGTTAAGCTCTAATGCTTGCTCTTAACAGGATAGTTGCTACATGAAGTAGTTCTTCAGTTCTCAGTGCTCTGAGCAGGGTGATTTAAGAATGTTTATAAGACCTTCAGTACCTCTCCTGCTAAGAGAGCCATAAACTGAACTGCAAATCATTAAGATTATGTTTTTTCATATTTTGTTATTATCTGCAGAACAATGAAAATTTTAAGAGTTATTTTGTACCTGGCAAGCTCCCTTGCTACTATCTCACCGTCTAATTTAAAAGCGTAATAAAAATCAAGGAGAAATTTCTAACAGTCTTTGAACTGTATCTTTATTTCGCAAATATTGAACTTTACTGGAGAAGTACTCAACTAAGGACCATGAGCAAATAGGAGGAGATTCATATAGCATTCAAAAGAGCATCTTGTACTAGACATTCTATGAATTCCTAGTTAAAAATGGGGAGTTAAAAATCTCAGCAAATACATATTGCCTAAAACCTCATTTTTCACTGTCTTTCATGTGCAATGGTTTGCCGTGAAATAGGTTAATAAGTGTCTAAATCAATGGCTATAGTTCTTTCAACATGTCATCCTGAACACCAAGTCACATCTTTATGAGCCAACACTGCCTCCTATCTTCTGTCAGCAGAACCCAGGCTGTTGTTTCTCTAAATCTCAAAAAGAGGGGCAGAAAGGGGGTGGTAATTTAATTTATTTTCTTATGTGAAATGGGTTAATCCTGTGTGTAGGGTATGTTGTTTGAAGGAACTTAACTGCAGTGGTATTTGCTGCATACACTGGGGTCCGTGCATTTTGGGCACACAATCCCTGCACCTCCTGGATGAGGGTCCTCCATCCATCATATCTGACTACAGAAAGGCAGTTAGTTGCTCATATTGAAGGTTTTGTCATCTAATTCTTAGCAACCAGAGAACTTTCTGGATCCAATACGTAGAAGGCTGGTTTCAAAAGCGTAATCAGGGTACTAACTTAAAAGAAAAAAAGAAGTACCGAAACATTCGCTGGATTTTAAAACTAAGCATAAGATCGTAAGAGTCTTAGTGGCTAAACTCCAGTTGGGAGCAGACTTTCTGAATGACAGGCTGAAGGAGACACTTAAGTTTTAAACAATCCACAACACCTAAACAGAAAAACTGCATCTCCCCTCATGATCTGTGTGTTCTGCATATAAATAATACATCTGGAGCTGTCCCCCCTGCCCAGTGGGAGCTATTTCTCATGCTTTGTTAACATGGAAGTCATTTCTTATCTAAAGTATCACACAGGCTCCCTTCTTTCCTGCAAGAAAGCAGCCTGGGCTTAAGTGGTTGAGCTACTACTGTTGGACTCTTTATTCTAACACCTTCACCAGCTTCTCAAAGTTTTCAAGAATGAACTTGAGAAGTAACAGGTCTATAGAAACAGCCGGTCAATTAAAACATTGAAAAAAAAATCAACTTACAACCCTTATTATTTACATGTTAGTCAATAGTTATTCTGGGACCTGACTCAAGCTGCCCCCTCTGTGCTAAGTCAAAGGGCAACCCCAAAAGAGAACATATTTGCTTTATATAAATGAGATATTTTTCCCTCTCACTGTAACTATTAAACAACTGGAAAAATCAGACTGCTGCAGGGTTTAACATCCCTATAAGAGCACCTACAGATGTGAAACATTCAGTACCTAGGTGAGGTAATGAGCTCGTTTTATAATTTAAGGGACACTACTACATCATTAGTATTATTGCCACTATTTGTACCAGTCCCAAGGTGGGTTTTCATGTCTTAACGACTCATAGCCCAGACGCACTAAAAATAAGGGAGAAATACATGAAATAATACACAAATAATACAGCAAGTCCTTAAAGGAATTGTTCAAAATAAGAGATTTAATCATTTAACAGGAATACCTATTAGAAATGGATTTTTTACCATGTATCCACAGCACTAAGTTCTTGAAAGCCTACATTTAAAACTGAAAAGTTTTCTGTGAATTCAGTCAAATAAAAAGCAAAGCTTACTTGAAGCAGAAACAACATTGATTACATTAATGAGCACACTGCTCAGAAGCCTTTGTAAATTTATTCCTGTTCTAAGAGGAAAGATAAGTCATTATTCTCAACAAAGAAAGCATCGACACCACAAGAGAATCCAAATCCTTAATGCAAATGTACTGAACATGGCTAGGTAAGCTTTGAATAAGGCTCTATATTTCTTTTTTAAATGGTTTGTATCAAAGTATTGCACAGCTGGAATATTCTCTGAACTTGGCTGTTAACAATTACAGTGAGGGCAGTTCCTTGCCCTAAACACCACCTAGGTCAGCATCAGAAAACAGGACATGATAGGGGCCTAAGATGAGAAAGAAACAGGCATAAAAACCAGAGGTCCCTGAAAAAAAAGTTACATCCAGAAGCAGGTCTTCAAATTGCTATGTGAAGTCTTTTCTACCTTATGACCCCCAAAATAGATTTTTTTAACTTAAGAGACAGTTGAACATAAAAAAAAAAAGCAGAGTATATAACATTTTGGCTGTGATGTATGCAGGGCAAGACACTTAAATCTTTTTTCATTATCATTCAGGGTGGTATATAATGAAAACATAGTATATTTTATTCCTTCTCCCTCCTCTGACTAGATCTTCCAAGTGATTTGGATAGATTACGTAGACAATTTTCATTTGTTCAGCACTTCATGTCAGCTGCATTTTTAATTTCTGCTTGCTAAGGACTAGGGAGCTGGCAGCTAATCAACAGGCTGATTAATGAAGACTGCCTTTGTGATTCAGCAGTAACTACATATCAAGAAGGACACTTTGTATGAGTACTTTAGCAATTTAGAAATTCCATGCACAGACTGGACAACAGTACATGTTTATATCAATATATAATATTATTTATAATATTATATAATATTATCAGATATAACTATAAAATCACTGCTAGGAAAGTGCTGTAGCTGCCTTAGCATGTTGGAAAGTGAGCAACTGGGTTTAGGGGGAGCAATTTCAGGTACTGTCTTTCTGCCAGAGATTACTTCTCCCACAGCAGAGATCGTGTCTGCTATGGGCTATGTGGCCACCACTGCTCTTAGCCTGGTGTGAACTTAAGCTGCAATCACTGCTGCTGCTGCAGGGTAACAGCCACACTGGGAGATCCACAGCACAGGAGCTAGAGCATGTTCTCTATCTCTACCACTAAGCAGCAGCGCTGTCTGCAGAGGGTGAGGTGAACAGCAGAGGTCCTAACTCTGCTGATACGAGACTAAAACCCATGAGAGAAGACACACTGATATCAACTTCGAGGAAGGGGGTCTGGCCAACTCATTCTCCTCTTCAAATGTGTAAATCAGGAGCCCCAAGAAGCATCTAAACCCCACCAAGCACCATCAGGTGGTGCTTGCTAGACCCTTGACTGTGTCCCAAACTCCCTGGAACGTGATTACCCGAACAGGAATTCCCCAAGGAGCTTGAAGTACTTTTGGTGATCCTCTTTCTACAATACGTTAGCAGGTGCAATTTAAAAATGTTATATTTCTCTAAAACATCTAATGTTGTGTTGATATAAAAGGCAACATTTAGAAGCTGGCATGTGAATCAGATATGGATACTGCAAAAGAAAGCTGTTCCTATTCAACAAATACTCTCTTCATGTTAGCAGACAAAACAGACCCCAACGACACTTACAATTTGTCTGTAATCACTATTCGTGGTCATACTGTATCTGGATTCAACAACTTTAACCTATGCATGTGAAAAATGTCATATCGGATACTTGCAGTTCTTTTTCAGTAAATAATAAGAGTTTTCAAATTAACTGAAATGCTAATATGCATTCTCTCTCAGAGAGGTATGCATTCCCTTCTCGGAGGCTTAGGGTTTTTTGACTGGTTAAAATAAGATTGTGTCTGCTAGAAATCTACTTACGGCTGAGTGAGGTCACGAGTAATAAAATCTGAGCTTTTGAAGAGGAGGAAGATGTCACTGAGTGTTTTACATTTCAGAGAGCTGTTCATTGCAATCCAATAGGCATCCTAAATTTAAAAAAAAATATATACAAAATGTACCTTTATTGGTTGAAAGGAAAACAAACTACAGATCTATCCACAACTAAAATAAATATTGCATTTAAACATACCACTGGAAACACAAGCAGAGAACACTTTTGGGATGAGAGGAAAGCAGGAAAGCTTCATGAGCTGTTACCACAGACTTGGAATAGCTACTGATTTTCTTAGTTAATATTCTTACAAAAGTCCAGCAAGTCCATTTAAAAACTGAGCTTCTTCTATTTTACTTCCTAGACCGTGTGGACAAAGCGCTCCCTTGAGAACGTGACACAAGATATACTTGTGTATCATTAAGGAACAGTTCCAGTGATTAAAAATAATTTGAGGAAAGTTTATTGATTTAAATACCTTTTTTGCTGTTTTAATCTCAAAATTCTCAATTAATACTCCCAATGAGGGGAGTCTCACCTTTGCTGTTATCTGAGAAGGATACAGGGACTTTTATGTGAAAGGAAGTGCTAGCCAGGGTCAGCCTCACCAAACAGTGCACCATGTAGCTCTAATCCACCAGAGTAATTTGCTGTATCACACTTCACCGATATCTTATCTATCATTCCTCCCTTTATCAAGCTATCAGCCTCTTCTATTTTCCAGTGAATTAAGATAAAACAAAACAATACAAAAACTCTCTTGACAATATCCGTTACAAGTTTCAAGAGTCAGCGTTCTTACCCTTGGAGCACTCCAGTTAAGTTTAGGGAAAATACTGCCTCCCAAGGAACTTATTGCTTCTTGGACTTTAGCTGCAAACTCAGGAAATTCTGGAGCCTGAACAAAAACCAAAAATATAAATGCATTAAAAGTGCTGGAATTTAATTACAATCGTGTTATAAATACTGGTAGCAAGACATACTTTATAAGGAATAACCTCATCCAGAGACCATGAAGCAAGTACCCCAGAAAAACAACAAATTTGTAGAATAAATCATTTTCAAAATTTTCAATTTTCAAGAATGTCAGGCTTTATTCTTTAAAGTATATTTCTAGTTACTCTCATTACAAGTAAGAGTCCGTGAACTTTAAACACGAAACTTTATAACCTCCACCATGAAAACTGCAAGCTTGTAAATTTGTGAGTCTAATAAACAGCCCTTAAAAAAGCCTCTTTGAAAAAAAATACAATAATCCTGTCAAAAAATACAATAATCCTGTCTAAAAGGTAGAAAGATCAGGACTGTTGTTATAATTTTAATTGCATTGAACTTAGGTAAAATACTAGGTAGAACTTAGGTAAAATGAATCAGGTAAGAGAGAACATATGGAAAGAGATGAGATACAGTGGAAGATTTAGACTTATAAAGGATACAACATATGCTGAAATAAATATAGCAATCATTGACCGAGGAAAGAGAAACATCCTCAGGATGCTAAAACTACAGTGTATGCTACTGTGTGTGTATATATATATATACACACACACGCGCACACACTCACATAAGGTGGCATAACATAAAAACTAGACTGCTGACTTTTATGAAAGCATTTCAGACACTTGTCAAAGATTTTTCATGTAATAAGATTTACAGGAAACTGTATATAAAAGTACTATTTCTGCTTATTTTTAACAAATGTATCTCCAAGTTGACATACAGGTGCCTGCAGTCACACAAGTGATGGAACAATTTTACATATTACAGTATCTTCCCTTTGCTGTTCCCTCCCCAGCACAGACATATTTAAACAAGCAAAAAAAAAAATAAAAATAAAAAAAAACATTTTAATGCAATGACCTAGACTGAACTTCATATATTCTGATTCATTCCTTAATGCATCCCTTAGTCTCCATGGGAAACTATCTGAAAAAGTGAACAAGCACTACTCTTACTTGATTTTATTTTTAGAGCTTCAGTCGCTTTTAGAAATCATTCCTGCAAAAAGCAGAACCCTCCCAGCACTGTGTTCTGATCTAATCTTCTCTAGTTTTGACAGAAATCAGAAGTCATGTCATATATGTAATATTAATACGTACAAGAGCTCCCTGGAGAGATGCTACTATTATGTCATTTGATTAATGCAAGTGAAGAAATAGAGGATCCCTCTAAGGCAGCACAAAACAGATGAACTTTTCCTAAATTCCAAATGCTTGACCTAGCCTCAGAGCAGCTCCTACCTTTTGGGTAGGAAAAGTGGATTTGCCATGGATGGAGTCTTGGAGTCACGGACAGAGATCAAGCCTTTTCCAAACTTAAAAGCCTGTACAGCATATTGTCAAATCCTATTTCTAGAGTATTATTTGACCAAACGTTGATATATTTTCATAGAAAACTGCCACAGGCACATGCCACTCCCATAATGAACTATTTTAAAAATTGAGTTTTTGAGCTCTGTGGAACAAGCCAAGGTGAACAACACACAGTGAAACCAGGAAAAAAAATGTGCATCCTAGAAAGGATTATTATTCAACACTGTGTTGAACATTAGGGTGTTAATATGACTGAAATAGTGTTATCAATGGCAGACAAGTGATACAAAAGTATGAACTGTAACAACAACAGGGTAAGGGCAAGTTCCAAAAAAAAGAAGTAAAATAGAACCTAGTTCACAGGCATCACGATCCTTATTCTAAGCCAGGCATAAGACAAGAAAAACAGAAAGACAAGAAGAGGAGGAAAAAGATGATGGAAAGGAACTAACAGCAAAGGTACAAGAGCTACAAAAATTGAGCTGCAGGGACCTCATTTCTTCTTCATCTAGTTTGATTAAGTAATTGGGAGACATTCAAAGTAGTGACAATGAGAGACAGCTCTATCTAGTGGCATGCTTCAGGTCATTTCCTACAGTTTAACAAACGTGTGATTCTTGGCAAGGAAGCTTTTTTTTTTTTAAATACATTTAAATTTACTTTTACATTTAAAACAAATTTAAGCCATTCAAACATTTTAAATGTACTAGTATCTACAACGCCATCCATCTAGATGGTCTGGAAAGTGTTCATTACAGCAAAAGATGTTCCTCTAACTCTAGGAATGAGCTTGTATCCGATGGCTGCAGAACCAACACTGCTGACACACTCACAGGTCTGGCTTTCAGAGCACCTTACCTTAAGTGTTGTAGTATTCTCATCATCTGACCACTGCCAAAAACAAAAACAAGTCAAAGGTCACTGGTATGAGACATCCTTTACAATTTATAAGAGCATCAGAATTTCCTACAACAAGCAGACCAAATCATTGACGTAGAGCATCCGTAATGCCAAAAAAAAAAAAAAAAAAAAAAAAAAANAAAAAAAAAAAAAAAAAAAAAAAAAAAAAAAAAAAAAAAAAAAAAAAAAAAAAAAAAAAAAAAAAAAAAATCCCCATCTTGTGTACACTTGTAAATTAAGAAAGGAAAAATTGTGAGTATTCTCTACATCAAAAAACACAGAGGATCCCCTGGAAATTGCAGAAGGGCATCAACACTTAGAGCCAGCACCTATTGATGCAATTACGATTTATCAGAAATATGAACGTTTCATAAACTGATGCATTCTTATCTGCCTAAAGCTTATCTCCATCTCCAGCACTTCCAACTTCAGACTCCAGACTCAACAGTTTTCCCTGTATTCCTTCCTCTTTATTTCTGTACCTTTTGTCATCTTGTGCTGACACCACTTTTCAAGACTTTTCTTCTGGTTTACCCCTCTGATCTATTATGGCCTCAAAGACTTTTTCTGCTCCTTGAAATAATCAAACATCTACTACTTCTATTTTTGGGGGCCTGTGAAACAGCATTAATTTCGATTCCAACATCCCCTACTCCTGTAACTACCACAGTAACAAAGACTTCTAAAAAACTGGGTGAAAGAGCATAAAAACATTTTAAGCTTTCTCTGACATCACATAAAACCACGTTTCTAAGTGTTTCAAGGGAAATACCATGTCATTGTTAAGTACTATCTTCCCTACAAACTATGACAAAGTGGTTAAATATTTATGTATTTCTCAATAGATCCCACACTAAGTTATGTTTTCACTGACCTGTATTTCCTCTGCTTCGTCATCACTCCCCTCTTGAGGGCGAGTTGGAGAATCTTCTCTAAAACAGAAATGAAGGGGAGGGAGAGGGCAGAAAGACTGAGTACTGGAGCTTGGCTTGACCACATACATTGTAAGCCCACGGCACATATCAGTTATTGATTAATTAGGTAAATTAGATATTAATTAGGTAAATTCACCTAATATTGTGCTCCCCTTACCCACTCCTTTTCCAAACACAAATTTGTAAAATTTGAGAAGAGATCCTACAAGCTGGGAAGGTTCTTGGGGCCTACAGGGCTGCTTTCACAGTCACTAACTTCTTCATGAGAAGTTCCTTTTTCTGCACCTACGAGACGCTCCACATTCGTTGTAAATAGCTGCACTTCTCGGGGCGGGGGAGGGGGGGCACTTGATTGTAAATATTCCCACAAAGGTGATTTTGGGGGTTCTCTAGCCAATACCACAGAACATAAAATTCATAGAGACAGAACACAGTTACTGAAAAAAAGACTTATTCATGGAAAGCCAGTGTAGCAAGCAGGCCAAGTTCAAATAACAGCTCTGCAGCGGTGTTAGGTAGTTGTTTTTTACTGTACCTCTGCAGTTCCTTAATGCACTTCCACAGACATTAAATTATCAATTCAGCTTTTGAGTTCTAGAAGTCAGATATTGGCTCACTGAGGTTCAAAGCCAACGTTGGCCTTGAATGTAGGAGGATCACATCAACATCTACCTAAGAGAGCTCAGCTTACTGAAAAATTGCTTTTAAAGGAAAATTTTAAATTAGAAACAGTTTTAAAATACCATTTAAATCAATTATGGAGCTGTGCATCCTTCCACTGAGGACAGCAGAAATCATTCCTATGCCATAGCTGCCCATTCAAACCATCAGTGTCAGCTTTTCTGAAGGCTGATTACAAGATACATAGCAGTTGCTAAACAGATCATATAATTAAGTAGAAACAGGTAACAATATTACTGTCTATACAAAACTGTTCAGAAAACAATCTTTTTTTTTTCCCCAGATACATCTTGTTTAAAATAAATAATTAAAGAGGAAAAGACCTTCACCTATATAAGTTCAAATAGTTCAATTTTCCACAATTCCCTTATTTACATATTCTAACTGGTTTTCCTGTGGGACAGACAAAGCAACAGTTAATTTTCCAGGATGGATTGCTGTATACGATAATCAAGCCACACAGTGAGATTCTAAGCAGAAAATAAAGTTATTTAAAAATCTGAAACAGTAAAAACAAAAGTTTTGACTGATATTTCACACATCTATCTATTCCATCCTTCTGCATCTAAAAATCTTGGGATGTAGGACCTACATCTTGAGTGTGTAGTCATAAGACACTCGGGCCTAGTCATGTGTACAGGTTATATGTATTTAAATGATTATACAAGCTCAGCTTTATAAGAACTTATATTTAAGATTAAAACTTTTTATTTAATTTAGTTTATCTTATTGAGAATTAAACCCCAGTAATGACACATTATCATGGAAGACACACGACTGCTGCGGCTCAGGCCAAGGCACAGAGCCAGAACTAATGGTATCAAAACAACCAAACCAGTGGCAGTGAGGGAAAAAAAAAAAAAAAAAAAAAAAAAAAAAAAAAAAAAAAAAAAAAAAAAAAAAAACCCTAAAAATAGGTAGCTTCTGCATGGAAAGGTGGGGAAAAAACTGAAGAAAAAGAATTAAAGACTGTCCCTAGTTGGTCTAGAATCGAGTACATCACATGGATTTGGGGATCTGATTCAGGTCCTGGCAAATCCTCTTTACACAGCATTTGGTTTCCTGCAGCCAGACCAGCCAAACTCACAAAACTCATTACAGAAATTACCAAATGCAGCCACAAAACAGTGCTGTGAATACAGAACAGCAACAGTTACTGAAGGGGCGGCCCATAGGAACAACACTCTTTACCTTCCAGAAACTACAAGCGTTCCGTCATCCAGCAAATACTCTTTCACGTTCTCCGGCAAGGGAAGTATGGTACTGGAGAAAACGTAATAATAAACGGCTTTAAGTTAAGTATTTGTTGATAGAACGTATTTCCACAGCGGCACGTTCTTCTCTCACGCTTTCCCACTGAAATACACTTGTTTCCCTTCATCCCTTCCCCCAAAGCAACCCCCCTCTCCTCACCAGGCCAGGAAGGCAGAAGGGCTGATAGGGATTTTAAACGAAATGCATAAAAACCCCTTCCTGGCTCTTCAGGGCCCTCCGAGGCGCACCGGGCACCACGCGCCGCTCGCCGTTAAGGCTTCCCAGACACAAAACGAAGTTTCCCTCAGCCCACCCAACGCTCACGCGGCCAGGCCCCTCCCTCGGGACGCCTCTCCCCTTCCCAAACCCCATCCCAGGCCCTTCCAACCCCGACCCCACCGCGTTCCCCGCGCTGCCCCCGGCCCAGGCCGGGCCCGCACGCTCCCCTCGGCCGGCCCGAACCGGCCCGAACCGGCCCGAACCGGCCCGAAGCGGCGCGCTCACCTGCGGATGGTGATGGCGCGGAAGAGCGGGTACCACACGGAGAAGCGGCAGTTCAGCACCTGCTCCTTCTTCATCCTCCCGCTCCGCTTCGCTTCGCTTCGGCCCGGTTCGGTTCGGTTCGGCCCGGCCCGCTGCGCCCGCCGCTCCCGGAAGCGCCCGCTCCCCCGGAACCTCCGCCGCGGCGCGCGGCGCAGCCGGAGCGCGAAGGGCGGCGCACGCGGCCGCCATTGCCCCAACGGCCGCCCCAACGGCCGTCCCAACCGCCGTCCCAACGGCCGCCCCGCTCGGCTCGGCTCCGCTCCCCGGCCCCGTACGTGCGTCCCGGGCGGGGGGAGCGGCCCTTTTCCCGTGTCGTGCCCGGGGGTCCATCCGTGCTGCTACACACGAGGACACGAGGCACCATTTCCTCCTCCTCTCCCCATCCCCACTTGTCCCCCTCCCCGCTGCTTTCCCATCGTTTTCTGCTAGTTGCTTGGTTTTGCCGCCAGGTTCGTACTGGTGAAATGCAAACGCACAGACCTGGTGCAGGTTAGCGGGTTAAAGGGATTTAGAGGCTTTTAGGTGCATCTGTCCTAAGGACCCATCTCCTGTTCAGGGGCTGTGGGCTGAATTGTGCGTGAGGCGCTTGAGAGATTCCTTCCGCACCTTCCCAAGCGGGACCCTCAGATATTAGCAAATTTCCTTATTTTATTTTGCCCTGAGCTTCTCAGGACACCGTGGTTGTGTTTCCATTAAATCCTGATGCTGGCAGCCCGGATCAGATGAAACCACCTGAAAAATGGGTGTAGGAAAACCCATCGGAGGCCTGGGCCGCGGGCTGTTCTGGAACCTGACCCACGTTCCTTTCGTTGCAGCTTCTGGATTAATGTTCGTTGCAGCCGATCTTGTTGATGGGATCTCAATCGTCTCGCACCTCTTGGCAGTCTGACTGATGTGAGTAGCCAAACTGAGGCCTTCAGGCACGGAATGATGTTTCAGCTTTCTAAAAACACAGGAATGCCACTTTTATACAGCCAATTGAATATGAGAAAATACCTTTTTGGGGGGGAAAACCTTCTAAAAAGTAATTCATAGAGTCATTGCACCCACTAGTGGATTCAATCAGAAGTACAAAGAGCTTCATCTGACAAAACTGTCGTTTGATTTAAGAAAGAGCCTGCCCTGTTACCCCCTGAAGGACTGGGCTTATCTATTAGCTGTATTCCTGTCATCGCGCTGTTAACCAAAAATATTTTGTCCTTTTTGTTCCTTTAAACTGTTTTGTGAAATTAAATGCAAATCTTATTTATAAGCAATCAGAAGTAGCTGCATGCTCTTAACGTTTCAAAATTTGCAGTAGATGTTATGAGAGAAGGATAAAGATGAGGCCAAAAGAGGAAAGTGCTAAAACCATTTGCTGTTCCGATACTGTGCATTGCCCGAGACCCCACAGAGCCTTGTTCAAGCCCAGCAGAAATCAATGAGGAGCTTTCTGTTGACTTTATGAAATGTTTTTATAACCTTTAATCAACTGAGAATGACAGAAGTCTCAAAGATCATCTTGTTTCTCTTGGTGCTTAAACTGGTTTGCTTCTTTACGTTGTCTTCTTATAGATTTTCACCCCGTCGGTGCTAGAGGTTGAAGATGAGGAGCCTGGAATAGCAGCCCCTGCGCTGGAGGAGCCCAGAGCTCTGCAGTGACACCAGCGCCTCGTTGGGCTCCAGAGGATGTTTCACGGATCCTGGTGAAGGTCCAAGGCACCTGCTGCCCTCCTGCCCGCCGGGCGATTCGGTCGGGACGAGGTGGGAGCCTCCGGTGACTGTCTTTTCTCCCCAGGGAGCCCTAGGCCTCGCGCTGAGGCCATCTCGGACCACTTCGTGCCACCTCAGCTGGCTACATCCCGGTGCCTTTCCTGGCTTTGTCTGGTGGGGAAGGACGGGATCGCTCCCGGCCCGGACGCATCCCGGAGGTGGGCGCAGCGGAGCTGCCTTCCCTGCGGACACCTTCTACTCGGCAAGTCCTCCTGGCCCCACTTTTCCCCCTTCTGCTGTGCTGTGCTTAGGCCTGTGGCAGTAACGCTCCTGACAGGGAGCTTCACCAGACCAGAATGAAACATTTTGACTAAAATGGAAAAAAAGCCTTGTCCCTTGCATGGGTCTAACCACACCTGAGCTTTGAACAGTTAAGTTCAAAGTATTACGAGAGTATTACGAGTGTTAAAAGATACCCAAGCCAAGGATTTGCCCCAAACTTCCGCTCTGAATTGTCTGCCTGTGAGTCACCCATCCCTAAGCTGCTTCAGCAGCCCTGATTTGTTAATTTAGAATGCAAAATCAACCCTTTAGCTTTACTCTGAAAGCAAATATTGACTTTCTTTCATAGTAGCCTGGACTTTGCACAAGACAGGGGAAGCCTGACATCCCTGAAAATGGCAGCTGAGACGTCCACGGAAGCTCCTAAAACTGCTAAACAATCCATCCTCAAAGAAGAGGTAACAGCGTGCTTGGTTCGGACGCCGTTTATTGTTAAATTGTGATTATTTAAGACTGTTCAGAATGTTTGTGAATGCAGAGTAGGAAAATGTTGTAGGTGCTCTGTGTTTGTAAAATGTATTTGGATAAACCCCTTTTTTTCTGATGATCGTACAGCTAAAAATGATGACAGGCAGATGAAGGCTTGGCAGTTCTTTCCATAAAATTATCACAAGTTATCAATGCAGGGAGAGAAGTCTCCCTGTAGTGAATTATTCAAAGTACCTGCTCTGCAACACTCATTTTACAGCTGTTTTTTGAGTTGTCTGTTAAGGCTCGTTTAATGTTTAGAAAGTAAAGTTGCTGCCTCTGAGAGGCTGCAGAGCTGGCTGGGTCCTGAAGCTGAGCCTACAATCCCCCTTTTTTAAGAGGAATTGCAATCAGATGCTTTAATATTTATGATTGTTCCTTTTTTGATGCTTTCCGAAAGGGTTGGAAAATACATTGCTGTTCTAAAGACATTACTAAGCAGCTAGTAAAGGTTTTTCAAAAATTGCTCTTACATGTTATCTGTTATCTTCACTGAATCAGAAAACATGAGGTCCTAGGGAGGGAATTCTAAGATATGTGAGGTGCTTATTTCACCCTAATTAAAATTGTACTATTTGTTTCTGTTCTCTTTTAACTGGGCGTTTAAAAGTTCAGCAAACATTGGTGTTAAATGCAGGTCTGGCAACAGCTTTACACGGTTCTAACACTAGTCCTACATCTTTTATTTAGCCTGCCTTCCTTGGATGAAAACAGTGTTTCAATTTCTTTAGATTTCCATTTACCAGAACCTTTTGAGGGAAGAAGAAATTCCCAGTTCTGCTTAAGGACTTCTCCTGAGTGTTTTTTTTATTGTTGTTTTTTTTTTTTTAATGCTCATATTTCCCAAGCATAAAGGATTCATTTCTGTAAACTTCTCAGATTGTTTTCCTAGAATATGTCTGCAGGTTGTACATGTCCTTGCCTTAGAACATGTTCTTGCAGGTTACATTTTAAACTCGTACTTTTTTTTTTCCCTCATAATGGCTCCTAGTTTCTCTGCTTTAGGATATTGTGCTCTTCAGAGTCATTAAAAGGCTGTAATTAGATCTCCTACTTTCTAAGCACTGTAGCTTTCCACTCATTTTGTGGCTGGGGAGAGTGTTTCCCATCCCAGGTGGGAAATGTGTCTCCTTCCCACTGCTTCCCACACGGCCCTGATCTTGGAGCACCTTTTTCATGAAAGCAGTTGATTTTTTTACTTCTACCTACTCTTGACAACCCACTGTTGGGCTATTGTGAGCAAAAGGGTATTTTTGTGTTTGTTTTTTGTCTATTACAGGAATAGAGAAAGCCATAAAACCAGCTCATTCTAATGCTGTATAGCTAGTGGAAGGCATTCCAGCAAGTGTCCTTAGGCCCAGACTAGGAGATTTTGCAAAGCTAAAGTTCCAGCCCTGTGCCTCCTCCCAGACAATTTGATTGGGCCCCCAATGAGGGGAGTCACAACCAAAATTTGCTTTTTCTTCCAGGGAAGCCAGGGCAAGCTGGCAGCTCTCCGTTCTCACCCTGCAGCAAGAGTTTCACCTAGATTAGGGGATTCTGGAACACTGCCAGCCTAAATATTTATGCTACGTGGCCTGTAGTACATTCATTATTGCCTCATTCTAATCTAGTGACTGTAGGGGCCAAAAATTGTTCTTAGGAAAACCTGGTGAAAACAAGACACTTTATTTGACCTTTTGTTTTATACATGTAAAACCCATTTTTCCTTTTTTTTTTTTTTTTTTTGGCTAGAGGTAGGTCTGCTTTATTTTTTTTTACCAACCTGGAGATTTGAGCCACCTTCTCTCCTGTGCTTAGCAAACAGCGTGTTGGCAGCAGGGCTAATGATCTGCTAGTTGGGTTGAATGCTGCAACAATGTGGGGCCCTGATCAATATCTAAGGCCTTTGTGTTGGCTGCAATGTTTAACAAAAATCATTAATTGAAAAGGCTGCATTCGGCTATGGGTGTGTTTGATTAACTGAAATAATTAGGTTCCTCTCCTTGGACAAAAGAAGAAAAAACATAATTTTCAGCTTTCTTTACTAGATCTTCCCATACTCTAGTTCTGTTTTGATTTAGGAGTGCAAAGCTATTTCTAATATCCTGGAATCCTTACAGATTGACTTGCATCTAAAAAAACCATAAAATATAAATGTATCTTCTAGCTATTTTTGTGACTACAGGTGCTTTGGAAAGCCATTTTTTGACCACATTGCTCTCCTTTTCAAGAATTTCCATTACTTGGAAATATTCTAAAATACTTTTATGTAAAAGTGAAAAAAAAATGTTTTTATTCTTTTTTTCATGGTTTCTTTTTCATTGGTGAATCTCTTGATGCAAGTTCATGACGTAGCAGTGGCCACACTGCTCCCTTTTGCTCTTTGGCTTGCACTGGGCAGCTGCAATATTCCAACCACCTGAATTGTTTTCAGCTTCCAGACCTTCATTTTTCGCTGCAATTCCTTATTTTTTTTTCAGGGGCTCTTTTCCTTGCTTTTGCATCCTTTGGTTTTGTCATTAAGCAATGACAGCAAAACATTTTGTCATCATATTAATTACATTTTCTGTGTCCAAACCTGTTATCAGCTCGATCCATAATTCCAGGGACAAGTCTCATGTTTCCCTATGTGCAATAGCCAAGGCTATTTTATTCATTTAGCCTAAAATACAAGTTACACTAAATGAAATAAGCTGTAGGCTGATATCCAGTGTCTGCCTTGGTAAGGATTTGCATAAAAGCTGGGGAAGCCCTGCAGGGGAAATGCATGTGTCAGAAATGCACATGGGTCAGAAAAGAGGTTTTCCTAACAAGAGCAGTGTAGAGGTCAAGTTTAACCCATTTCCCTATTTGTTTTTCATGTAAAACTTGAGTTTTGTAAACTCGTTCTAAAAAGAGGAGGGCTAAGACTTCTTTGTACATAAAAGCAACGCCCAAGTCGGTTATAAATGTCTTGTTAAAGTTATTGGGATTATTTTCTGTTCGAAAATTTGGAGTAAATGCTCCTTCCTAATGACTAAAGGAACATTATTACTGGTTTCTGGAGATATTCTGATGCTGAGATTTTGCTTTCAAAAGATTTTTCAATGTTTTCTTCTCCCCTCACCCTGCTCCATCTCTTTGGGATTAATCTTGTAGTTTATTTAACATTTTTCTTTTTAATTTCTTTTTAGATAATTGTTGAAAAAAAATGGTTGAGACTTGAAGAAACAACTTACATTGATGCCTTTGGTAAAACCAGGTGATTGCCTCTCTGACATTTCAGTCCTGCAACATTTTATGGAGCAGCCAAAAGCTGGAGCCTATGAGTGCTGCAAATCGTTGCTCAGCACAAGATTTGGCCTTTGTGCAATTCCATTATAGTTCATCCTGTTCATAGAAAATAAAAGTCTTATTCTAGCATGGGATAGGATGGGATCAGATGTGGCCCCTTTTTCCTCTTGGGCATGTTGGCCCTACGTTTACCTCACACTTTCAGTTCTTTGCAAGGGTGTTGCTGCAATATGCCGCATCTGTGCAAATAGACAGTGAAAATATGCAATATATATGTGCAATATATAACTTTATTTTGCACTTTATAACTATTTATATAACTGTTTTTCACTTTTTCATCATTGCTTTTGTAAGATTGGCTGCCTCTGTGATGATCATTTTAGTCCTTCCCATTTTCTTAGTAATCTTAAACAGCAGTTACCTGTTTTCAAGCTCCCTCCTTTGAGCAGGTAAAACAAAACTCTGCAAACATTTAAAAGTGCTGAAATGGGACAGGAGTTGCCCAAGGGCAGCTGCTCTCTTATGCACCATAGTATATTTTGCTTTTAAATGAACATAACAAACGTAGAAGCTGATTTTGACAAACAAAATGTTGCATAGAGCTGCTTTAATGTGTCAATTTTGCCTTTGCTCCTTGCTGAACAGAACTTGGGAAACTGTAAAGCGTGCAAACAAGAAGCAGGGTGTTTCAGCGGATGGTAAGGCACTGGGGCTCTTGTTTTTTGCTTGTTTATTTGCATTATTTTTCCTCTTGTGACAGTTCTTACGCTCTTCTTGAGTTTTGTCAAACACCCATAATGTGCTGCAGACTCAGACCTGACATGTATAAAAATGAGGGAGAAGGCAGAACACAGAGCCCAGCAGGGCTTACTGCTTGGAAACTGAAAAGTGTTTTAATAAAAAGCTGCCTTAAAAGCTCAGGATTCAGAACCTCACTGGGGCCAGTATTTTCTCAAGATCTCTGTATGAATTTGGGAGCCATGGAGCCCTTTGTAAGAGGTGCCCTGCAGCAGGGCAAGTCACAGGGTGTCAGGCCTGAATCTGCTGTCAGGCTTTGCTTGGTACATCCCCCTCCGGAGCGCTGGGATTTGTGTTTGATTTGGAAGGACCCATTTTAGGCTTTTGTAGCTCACTGTGCATCACCTTAAGAGCTTAAATTCACCATTCAGCATTCTGGGGCAGACATCCACATGTTTGTCATGTTAATATTCAATTTTACAATCCTCAGGTTCCTTTCCAGAGCTAGCAATAAACCTTCCCTTCCTGTTGCACTTAAATCCTATAGATCAGATGCAGTTGTGTCTTTTCCCCTTGCTGGTAGGTGTCGCAGTGATTGCTGTGCTGCAGAGGACTCTCCACTACGACTGTGTTGTCCTAGTGAAACAGTTCAGGCCTCCAATTAGTGGCTATTGCTTGGAATTTCCTGCAGGTAAGAGGCACTGAGATGAGACACACAAAGCTGGTAGTTGAGTTTAAGTGTGGTTGGAAGGACAATCTTGATGTGGTTGCTGCTGTCAGAAGTTATTGGGGGTCTCTGTAGCTCAGAGTGTTGTTCAGAAACAGGACTGTTTGCTAATGAAGAGAGCAAAATAAACACGGTTCATTTTAGCAAATTGGAGAGGTTTTGCACAGTAGTCTGGAAGAACAGTTGCTCCTATCCCTTCACTCCTCTCCACAAGAGCCAAGGATTTTGGCCTCTTTGGAATCCTTCCTAATGCCCAAGTTTTTCCCTTGGTAAAAATATTGAGGATGTTTTACCTCACTTATGAAGCTGGGTTACATTTCAGAATGGGTATTTAAGTGCTGGCCTTTAACATGTTTTCATATAATACTTGTCTCCCAGGCCTCATGGAGGAAAATGAGACTGCGGAAAGTGCTGCCTTGCGAGAGCTGGAGGAAGAAACTGGGTACATAGGGGAAGTTGTTGAATGTACTCCAGGTCTTTGCCTTTCTTTTTCTTTTGATTTCCCATTCAAAGCTCAGTCTGTGTTTGGTGGAGATTAAACGCAAGGAAATAACGTGACCCTGCAGGTTAGCAGAGTAAAAGGCCAGGGCTGTGTCAGTGGGACTTGCACAGTTGCTGAACCTGTTACACACACAGGGCTAAAGTAACAGTGCAAAGTCTGTAGGGGGCAAGTTTGCTCTTAGTTAAGATCCTCTACACAAATCTCAGCACAGATTAAGCTGAGATTTAGCTTTTTTAGTGAAAAGGTCTAAGGCAGAAAGCAGCAATTGCCTGCTCCAGTCTCAGGGTAGGAGATAGTCCTCAATTCAGCTTCAAGAAGATAACAGGACTCAGATTGTCCAGTGGGAAAAACAGGGAGAACAAAATTGGAGGAAACTGGAGCATGATTGCTATTCATCTAGTGCTTCCAGTGTAACACAAAACGAAGGCAGAACGACGATCTTAAATAAAACTTGTGAGAAGGGGAAAAAATAAATCAACTTCGACATGATTTCAAGTAAATGTCACTTATCAGTTAAACTTGGCTCTTGGTTGCAGGATACAACTAACTGTGCTGGGAGCTGAGATATGGAAACAGGGGTGGGCAGGATCAGGCTTCAGTATTGCTGCCCAAGGAATTCTATAGGGAAAACTTAGTTTACAGCTTAATTTACAAGCTACCATTTATTTTTGAAGAAGGGCAAGAAAGGAGGGAGACTGTCGGAAATGGAGGGAAAAGTCTACATAAGTGCTGGAAACACCTATCTTAAAAGGAACCTACAGAAGAGATTAAAGTTATAGAAGCCTCAGTTTTCAGAACATATATAAACTGCTGCAGCACAAACTTATGTCAGATGTATGTTCAATCACATATAGCTGGGTGGAAGTTTTTGATAAAATGGCAAAAATTTTAAAAATTAACCTATTCTTTTGCTTGTTTGCAGCACTCTGCTTGGACCCAGGTTTGTCTGACAGCACAACACACATCGTGACTGTCACCATTAACGGAGATGATGCTAGGAATATAAGACCTAAGCAAAAACTTGGTGAGCCCTATCCCATTTATGTGGAAATTCTGAGAAGAAACTAACTGACCAATGGATTAAATGGAACTAACCCTGCCACCTCCTCCTTCTCTTGCATCTGTGCTGATGTAGAGGGTAGAATTCATGCCCTAGAAAATATCCTGCAGTCTTAGATAAGCAGAACCATGTTTCTAGACTAAACAAAGTGGGACCTAGATGCTGTCAGCTGGGGGCATGTTCACCATCAGAAGTGTGGGTGCCAAATGTCAATGGGGGCCACAGATTCCTATGAACTTAGATCTTAGTCTTAGCTGCACGTTCCTGTGAACTTAGTCTTAGCTGTGGCTGGACCCTGGAAGTAGCTGGTTTCACTCAGTTGGTATCAAGTTGCTTTTATGCTTTTAGTTGTAAACTCCCGTGTGTTTGTAAGGCCTTGACTGACTTATTCTTTCTATTTACAGATGATGGAGGTATGTTACTCATGTTACTGTGCTCCCAGTGACAGTAAGGTCAAGCACGCTCTTCCTGGAGCAGGTTTTACTCAGAAAATGTGTCTCTTTAAACACTGTTTTTAGTTAGGGTTAGTTAAAGATCCAAACCAAATGCACAGTACAGGGGCTTTGGCCTAGACATGAAAATCCCTTTTGGGCTTTATCACCTCATGAAGCAGCCCCTATAGCAGCTGTAGCAGCAGAATCTCAGTACATTAAATCCACAACAGCTGCACACCAAGCCCCAGAGACAACTCGTGCAGGTTGTGGGCAAATTTGCTCCCTGGACAAATGTTGGAAAACATAAATTCATCAAGAGCATCAGGAACAAACCCTTAAGGTTTAGATATGGGGCCGTTTTGGTCTTCAGTCAAATATATTCAAAATCCATTATGGTACCAGTTAAGCAAGACAAAACTCCATTTTACCATGTTATCCACTTCTAGAGACACTGTTTAGAAAGTCTGTCATCCTCCACACCTTGTTAGCTGCACTGGATTTTTCCTGACTCATTTCCCTTTTCTTTCTGCCAAAGCTGCTTTTTTTTTTAAGTGACTGCTGGTCAGCTTCCCTTCCTTCCCCCCCATTTAATCATCCTAATTATGAGATCTGAATACTTAAGAGATTTTGGATGAGGATAAGCACAATTGCAGTGTTCCCTCCTCTAAGCTCACAGGGATAAGGCTGAGCTAGACTTTCCTTACATTTAAAGGTATATGAAGAAGGAGAAAAAACTTTTCTTTCTCTCCTCTCCTAGAATTTGTGGAAGTTATCTCACTTCCAAAGAATGACCTGCTGCAAAGAATCGATGGTAAGAGCTCTCTGCCACATTAAATGCACCCATCAGCTTTAAGAAACCCTTCACTTCCTTCCCACAGCTCTTCAATGGCCTCCACTCCCCCAATAGCAACTGTTAAAAATGTTTAAAAAAAAAAAAAAACTTAAAACACTTGCTTTTTAGAATGCTGGGTATCTTCACTTTAGTAATGGATTTAATTACATTGATACAATTAACAACAGCACTCTTTTTCCTTTGGCAGAACTAGTAGCAGAGGAGCACATTGCAGTCGATGCCAGGGTTTATACTTACGCGCTGGCCCTGAAACGTGCAACAGAAAAACCCCTCCAGGTGCCTTTTATGAAGTTCTAGTGCTGCACCCTGAGACACGTGGTTGAAACTGCTCCACTGGCTCTAGAGGTGCAGCTTCTGGTGGAAGAGAGGTCCTTTTGCAGAGTCAAAATTAGGATTTGTAGGAATAATTCTGATATTTTTATCTGGAATTATGTAACTGACAAAATATTTCTCATTGCTCAGTCTATCAAGCCTTGACAAAATCATAATAAAAATGCTGTTTAATTTTCAAAATGTTTTCCTTTCTCACTATATTTACAGGTCAGGATATAAATTTAAGTGACTGTATTTGGTGTTTTATGCTCTCTTCCTCACACTGAATAAGTGTTATCTACTTAACACTAACCTGAATGCAGGTATCCCTATAGTCCCCCTGCACAAGCAGCTTAAACAACCACACGTGATTCTCTGCAGTGGGAGTAGCAACATCTGCATAAGGTCCCCCTCTGTCTATTCTAAATCCACTGTATGGAATTGCACTTTCTTTTAGCCTCATCACCTCTAGGTAATTTGCCAGAAAAGGCAGCAGAAGCAGCTGTGCCAATACACAAAATTTGTGAACAACCACCACAGCTTAAAGATTCATAGCTGAGTCATCATCAGCCCCTGCTGGTATCGAAGTCCTGCTGCTGAAATAAACTGGATGAGCAGCAGAACTAGCAAGGTTTTCCTATCCTGGAAATTAAGTAGATTCTACCTTCATAAATAACTCAAGGTTCTTTTCAACTTAAATATGAGAAAAGATCAAAATGTGAAATCAAAGGGAAGCCTTTGCTCATAGCTAAGCAGAAAGTGTAATTATTTTAAAGGAGAAAAGTTGAGATTTTCTTACTGGGGCTGCCAAAGCCTCTCAGCACTACCTTCTAGAAAGAAAAAGGAGAGACTGGTGGGGAAGGTTCCCTTTTCCTACTTGATTAAGACAGCATGTTAACTGGAAGCTACCCAGCAATCCCATCTTGCCCCGATGAGACACAGCAAAGAGCTTAATTAAATAAGTTTATTGTCTAATGTTTACACTTGTTACATTGCCACTGTAAACCGTGGCAACAGAAATAAGTGGGCAGCAGGAACCGTGCGTTCCCGCCGCGCTCCCTTCTCCAAGCGACGCTCCGGGAGGCCGCCCTCGTCCCTCACAAGCACGGAAGCAACGTGGACACAACGTCGGGGTGGCACGGTTATCACAAGCGCTTTGTGGGAAACCAAAAGCCCCCGGGACCGGAGGGGAGCCCAGGGCGAGAAGCTCAAGTGCCCCAGGCCCTGCAGGGCAGCAACCCGGGACACAACCAGCTTGCAGGTGACAGGAGTATCAGTCTGGGGTGAAACCTTTTGCTTGTCCTTCCCTCAGTGCCAAGAGAGAGGTGCCCAGGTGGAGGCACCGTGAAGAAGTGCCAAAGAGTTCAATGATGGGGGAAATGCCAGTTCAAAAAGTGTATTTTTTTAAAAAAATAATGTAAAATATCAGGCTACAAATAAATCGTGTCAGGGATACTGCCATGGGGCAATCTGAATCCAGATTTTTTTTTTCTACTAAGAACTGGGAAATAAATTTAACACCTCAAGGCTGTGTGCAAAATTGTTTACCAAGAACTGATACATCTTCCCATCTCACGGTAGTGTCTGAACAGCAAGGTAGATGAATTGGTTTCCAGCATTACAGGCAACACTAGATTTACTTAAACAAGATGATGTAAACTTGATTCTTAAGGCAGCCGGTACTGATGCTGCTCACAGGCATTGCTCAATGCCCATTACAATAATGGGACACGTAGCACTTGAAAACAAGTAAAAAGAAAACAGCATTATTGGACTGACTAAATGATGCATGTTGTCAAAGTACTTTCCCTTTCACACAAACCATGAAATACTGGGACATCTAGAAAAATAGTGCCCCTACGCCTCCAACTTCAGCCTGTTCTTTTACAAAGATTTCAAAATACTGATAGATGATGGTGACCGCGAGCAGGATGCCGGTGCCCGAGCCGATGGCACCGAGGAAGTCAGCTAATACTGAGAGGGCGCCGATGCACAAGCCACCGAACGCAGCTGCTGTGGGGATGTATCTGCAAAAAAACGTATTCAGCATCATTCCTCTGCACCCAAGGGCCTTGAAATACAAGCAAAAACACCCCAAAATACAACCTGAATGTTTAGAGAATAGCTGCAACTCGGCTATAAACTCTTATGATCTTCTAAACTCTATGTACACAGAGTAGAAACTAAAATAAATCTTCACTGCTAGAAAAGCTATGGGGATCATTAAACACTTGCAACTTCTTTAATTAATTGCATAATGATTTTGTATTTACACATGGTAAATAACCTCCAGAGAACCTAGAACAACTGCTCTAACACTGAAATGTTACATAAATACAGGGATCAAATCTAACTTTCCATACAGCTCTGCAGACTTTATACATTGCAGAGAATACCACTATTTTAGCATCTTTTTGATTCAGTAATAGTAAATTAAGTACATTAACTCCAGCTACCCTCCTTTTTCAGACATCGAAGAGATCCATTCCAAATTTCTGCTTAAACAAAAAACACTGCAGGATAATCTCTTAGCTACTGCTATAAACATCATAAACCTCTCTCATCCTACCAGGAAAGAGAGCAGTTGGACAGGAAAAAGTCTTGAGATTTGCACTGGAAACAAGACTCCAATTTTGCAGAGTATCTGCTCTAGCTGACACCTCCCCAGCCCAACCACCTGTACAGCAGCACTGCTGGACGCCACGTGGGGTTTTATTTTACCTGTTAAGCTCGTGAACCATCGAGGTGTCCCTGTGGCCTCTCATCACCATTTGTTGCTCTTTGAGTTGCTTGGCAACCTGCAGAAAGAGAATTTTATGAAACCGCCGCAGTGCTTCATAATGAGCTGATATTTAGTCAGAGTAATAACCGTGATCAGTCAGAAACTAATCAGTTCTAAGCAAGAGGCAACATCTGAAAACATAATAATTAGGCACATTCACCAAAACACCTACATCTTTTGCTGATGATCCGGACACCTCAATCCAAGTTTTTGAGAAGAATGCACAGGATCCCAACATAAAAATTATATAAACTATTACATGGACAGGATCCTCAAATATTGCACCCATGGATTCAGGGGGGGACAAATAGTAGCAGAGGCCACCAACAGGATAAGACCTAGCAGGGCCACCACCACTGACGTCCTGTGAAAGAGGAAGGAAGAGGAAATTAGTTATTTCTCATAGACCTCACATTCCTATTCTACATTTAAGGAGGATAGGATTCCTCTGCAGCGTTTAAAAAGAGCATCTACACACAAGTCTTAAAAACTATTTCAGCTTTCTATTGGTTAAATATAAATGTTTCACAACCAAGTTGTATATAGATTACATATTTATTTAAAAAAAAAAAGTAAAATACTTACTGCCCACTGTCCTAATAAGTTGACCAAGAAGTTGCCACTAAAACGCACAGACAACATCTGGGAAATAACGTAGAGGTTTGAAACTAAGGCAGATTGCAGGATGATGGGAATGTTGGAGGTGTAGAAGAGCTTGATAGGGTAGCTACTGTATTGTCCTCGATAGCGTGCAGATTTGATGGGTAAATCCACACGAAATCCCTACAGGGAAGAATACAAATGCACACTTTATTTCTAAAATAAAAGGTTCTCCTATTGTAAAATAAAAGGTATTTCTAAAATAAAAGCCTAAGAGCTATTCCTGAAGACTTTTTTTTTGGGTAGATAAATAAATAGTGCAAGGTCAAATGCCTTCTGCTACAGTCCACATCACATTTTAAAATTTCTTAGTATTACTGCTTGGTTGTAACCAATATTCTTCCTACATAAACGCCATTTCTCATCAGCTTAGTTACTTTCCTCTAAAATACACCTTGATACAAACCTTTAATGGTTTCTAACTAGCTAATATCAAAAGATTTTGGTATTTGTAAGCCTGGCCTTTTATGACCCAACTTTTATGCAGGTCTTTTGTGGGTTAGATTTCTCTCTGAGTAGGTCCAAGAAATGCCTCATTTAAATAACAGTATTCTGATTTTTTGCCAGCACTTGGTCCCAACAGCTTAAATAATAAGAATCACCATAGAGATCTCCTTTAGTGTTCATTTTTAATATATACTCAAATTTAAAAACAGAGCGTTGAATATTCAAAGAAAAAGTAGGAAAAAGGTTTGGGCATTACCTGCACTGTTGTTTTCTAGAACAAATCTGTATCATGCAACTCCCAAAGCAGCAAGTTTCTCTAGCTCTGTCTGGAAACGTTCTTTTAACTATATTAGGTATATTATTTGTACAATAAAACCAGATTTTGGGACTCCAGTGTGTTTTATAACAACAGCACTTTGGTAGGTGTATCACTTAACAGAAGGCTTTTGTGAGACTATATCACTACTTGAGTGGAAATCCTTCTGGCTATAAAATTTAGCAGGTGTACTGTCACAGAGTTATGTTACCAAAATAACAGTACTGAAAGGGAAAAAATGAGTGAAGGAAGTTCCCTACTCAAACCTAAGATACATCAGTTATTCAAGCTCAACTTTGGCAACAGTTTCTTGCTCAATGAATGTAGTGTCTAGAGCCCTTGCGTTTCTTCACAAGCAATTTCAGCCCTATGAGGAATTTTTCACTTTACCTGGAAATATATAACTACAGCAAACACAAACACTGTGGCAATCAGATTCATGAGGTTGGGCAAGTTCTGCCGGTAAAAGGCTTCCCGCAAGGCGCGGACTTTATCAGTTCGTGTGGCCAGGAGGTGGAACAAGGCAATCACGGCGCCCTCAAACTCTGTCCCTGCGGATGGCAACGGAAGGACAAGAAATTTAAGACTTCCAAAAGGAAGAAATATTTTTTTTTTTTTAAAGATCTGGCTTTAATCTACTGCTTTAAAAATTACAAACACATGTAATCAGATAGAATATGACAAATCCCATTATAACAACTGTATCACAACCCAGGTGTTTCTTTTTTGTAGAATTAAGCATTTAGTTTGTAGAATTTAGAATCATATATCAAGCATTATTTCTGATAAAGAAAACTAGAATCCTAACATAGAAAAAATATACTCCTTTTCTATTATCTTCTGGGGGCATGGGGAAAAAATAATAAGAAAAGACCCACAGAAGAGAAATAAAGCACAATAAACAAACGTGCTAGAAATCATCTATGAAAATTAAAGCAAAAAACAAGGGTCAGAATTTCAAATATATACATTAAACTACTAGTTTAAATCACAAGTTTTTGATGCAGATACAGGATGTATCTTAATTTCGTATGTCCACAGGCTCAAAATAACCAGATATTGTCAAAGGATGCCCCTGTCTAACATATCAAACAGGCCTAGAGTAATTTGGAAGTACTAAGTTTAAAAGTATCCTGCAGCCACAGACAGTAGCTGGATCATAACTCTTCTAAACAAACAGAATCTAATTTTTTTTCTATCTCTAAATCATGCTAAAATAAGGGGCAATTGGCAAGATCTTCAATAAAGGGGATATTGTCCCACTGCAATTAAAATCAGAAGGAAATGTGGATTAATCTTCAGGCAGTTATTTTACTGTTCGACATCATTTTCACCTTCAGTGTTAGGCAACTCATTTTAAGACTTGCCACACATTAAAACACCTTTTTGATAAGTGATAATAACTAATAATTTTATATGTAGCTTATGCCCACCGAAACACATAATTTATTTCAACAGCACAAGTACCTCTGCCAGTGTTAATGGTGGTGGGACTAAAAGCCTTCCAGACGATGGTTTCACAGATATTGGTAGCAATAAAGAGGGAAATCCCAGATCCCAAACCGTAACCTTTCTGTAGCAACTCATCTAACAGCAGCACAATCAAACCAGCAACAAACAGCTGCGGGAAAAGAAACAAAACTGAGCAGAGACAAGAATAAAGGAAGAATTAATTCCTTGCTTCAGTGTTTTCATCATATTGGAAAGATTCATCATTAAGGTTTTTTAATCTAAGTGTTAAAAATACTCTTTAATAACCTCATGCACACATGGCCACATCTCCCCTTGCAATAATTTCTGTGTCTTCAGTGTTGAAGCTACCAAACAAACAGTTTACTCAGAAAGGCTTTTTTTTCCCCCCTCAAAAATGCTTAAGTTGATGCATTTACTGTTTTGCCCTACAGGATAATGTCTCAAAACTGCATCTGTAGTCTCCTCTTGCATTTGAAATCAAACAACTACTCCTATTTGAAATACTTGTGATATTCACTATCCCAGCTTTCTCCTCTCTAATGGAAGATTCAGAATTTCTCATATACATTTATGAATAGATAGAAAGGACAATGCTTTATAGTATGAAAAATAAGCAGAGAAATAAAAGCCAACTAGACATGAAAAGATACTTTTCCCCCACCAGTTATACTGTAGCTAACCCATCCCAGTTACCCACAAAATAGCTCATTACAAACCTGAATTATAATAAGAAGACAAATTCCAGCACCCATTTCAGCAGGGTCTCCATACATTCCAGTCATAACATACACAATGGCTTGCCCAATGGTAATAATCATCCCAAACACTAAAACAAAAGAGAAAGCAAATCCTTTAAAAATACCTTCCAAGTTAATCTGCTAATAAAGAAATCTCACACCTAGTACTTTTATTCTTGGGAAAGTAGCCTGCTAAAGTAATAAATGCTTATTAATTTTAAGCAGACAGTGCTTACGTTTCTGGGCTCCATTGAACAGGGCTCTGTCTTTTGGAGTATCACCAACCTCGATGATTTTTGCTCCAGCCAGCAGCTGCATTATCAACCCAGATGTCACAATTGGTGAAATACCCAACTCCATCAATGTACCTGAAGAGGAAGAAAAATTAATACAGTTGCAGTTCAAGAATCTCTCCTAGGGGATTATGTACAGAGGATATGAAGCCTGTTGAAAGGTTTCTGAACCTATAGAGAATATTTCTCCTAAAGCTTCAAATATATATATTCAAATACAGACAATTTAGAAAAAAAACCCTCATACACAGAGTACTGTGTTAAAACCTCAAATTTTGAGGCACCATGAGAAACACACAATCTTTCACTTTAAATAATTCTGTGAAGCTGCTATCACTAAAGTTTGATGCCTGTTGCTAGTTGTTTGATAAATATCAAGGAACCTTTCACCGGAAAATGCCTTCTCTTTGGTTCCCTACTGTCCTCACTTCAACTGTGACCATCATATTTTCAAAGAGTTCAGTTGTGACAACCACAGGAAAGATGTTGCAGATCCACAGTAGCTGATGTGCCACTCTCACAATCACTGCCTCTACTTAAAAGCACAGGAGTTCAGGAATAAATCAGTCCTTTATAACTGAAAAAGAAATGCACGTCATTAATTACTAAGATGCTCTAGATATTAACTTTTCAGTGGTATATAATCTAATTAGGGAAGTACAACTTTATAAAACATCAATTCTGCACTATGTGCTCATGTACAAAAAAAATCTGCATTCCCCCTCCCCCCCCCCAAAAAAAATACTTAACCTGTGGAGAATTCTTTTTGTGTGTATCCTCAGATTGCCACACCTACAAAACCAGCACTTTTACCAAATACTATAACTCAGATATATTCCCAGTTACATCCTATTCAAGGGCTGCTCTCTCCTGCAGTTCTGAGCTGAATCTACTCAAAACAATTAAAATCAGGAAGGAAAAGCCCATATTTTATCCTGAATAAAATACTTTCCCACCTTAATACAGAAATATTTCCCCATCTGATCTTTTTAGTGCAACAGGGCCACAAAAAAAAAAAAAAAGATAATTTCTGAAATTTAGTTCATCCTTCAGAAAATTAGAGAAAAAACTCTTCTGAGATTTTGCAATCCTTTCATTTAGATTTTCGAGATTTCTAACTAAGAAGCTAAACTAGCAAATGATCATTTTTTCCAACATTTCCTAAGCTGTAACTTTAAATTTAAAGAAAAAAAAAGCTTGTGTGAGAGGATATATTTTAAAGGTTTAATATTAAATTAAGCCAAATCAAATTACTTTTTAACCATCTTTTGCATAATTACTAAAGTGAAATAACTTCATAAAAATACATAATAAGTTCTAATACCCACCACAAAGATTAAGATGAGAATCAGCTCACAATTACCTTGAACGCTCTACACTCAAGCGTAACTCTGTTCTTACTTGTAAAATATCTGTGACCTATCATAAAATTATCAGCAAAATTATTAATTATCTGTGATTAACAGATTATCTGTGATTAACAAAAAAGTACTTGACCCTACAGACTGGAGAAAAAGTAGAAAATGGATATTCATAGTTGATCAGACTAGAAACTCATGTATCCTCACAGTCCATCTGTGAACAGGGCCCCTTCTTTGGGAAAAGTATCACTCTTTTCCCTGTATCTTGACAATTTACTCAGAAGTTGCATCTTGTGACTTCCACAAATATTCTGTGTTAGATCTGCTCCTTAATGATCACATTGGCTGCCTCTTCCTTGTTATTGATTATCCATTCCCTATTGATTGATTTTCCCCACAGAGATTAAGACTTCAAAGACATTTGGGACATAACACATTATATGATGAAGAAACCTTATTTATTTAGCATCTCTTTCTATACATTAACTCCTACCTTAGATTTGCCCTGTTGTCTTTTCCTGAGTGTTTCCTAGATCCACTATGTCCTTCGTGGGATGGTGGGTTAGAACTGCATGCAATATTCAATTTGTGGCACCCTATGGATTTATACAGACATTTCTTTGTATCCTTTCAACATTCTTAATCCATTAGCAGGTCTTCCCTCTTATCCCACAATAGTTTAAGTTCCTGAAGAGTCTTTGATAAATAACCTGGACTAAGTTCAGTGGTGTTAAGCACCTCCCTTTCTGTCTGAAGTCTTTCATTTTCTTTTACATTTAAAGTTTTGAACTTCTTTAAAAGATGGCCTTTTTTTCATCTTTTTTTCCCCTTTTTCTTACAATAATACAAAATGAAAATGTTAAAATCATAGTCATATTCTGGTTCTTTCAGACTTGCATCTTAGTTCCCACATACTGCTCAGTACCAAAACAAATACGATCTCTGCGTAGAAAACCTTTATTTTTCTAACAAGCAAGAAAATATCAAGAACATTGCTCTTTATTTCACATACTGTAATGACATCTACTAAGTTCATTTAGGTGTAAGTTAACTTTCCCACTCCCCCATTTTGTCTTTACAGTCTTTCTAGTCTATTCTTGCCCACTGTGCCCATTCTGGTTGCACAATGGATAGCATGGACAGACTATAATGGATAGTCTGTGACACAAAATTTAGTTTGAAACACAACATTTTATATACAAATTCTGCAATAAAGTTTGAAATAACTAAATTATTTACCTGAATATATTATCTTTCCCAGCATGACCCACTCTTGCCATTCCTAAATAACTTTTACCTTCACATTACAAGCTGCCAGCAATTTTCTTGCTTCCAGCTAATTTTCTAAGACAGGGATGAGGTCAATGTTCTCATTTAAACTCATGCATGGTAGGTCACCCAACTTATTTTTAGACTTCTAGCATTAGTACAAAAGTTTTTATACATTTGGTTTGAGGCCAGCTGCCTATTGTAAAATAAGTTAGTTTGACCTCACCCATAACATTAGCAAAATATTGTAAGGCAGAATGAACTTGCAGAGTGTGAGGTGTTTGCTGGTCAAGGCTCTCAGAGTGCAGTTTGTTACTTGCTGTGAGAAGACGACAACGCCCCACATATTAATCAGAAAAGCTTGACAGCTTGAAACACAATCAGTCCCAAAGGTGATGATCGAAATTAATCTCATTTACATATCAAAGGAGACCTTGTTCCTAAGGTAAAGTATTCCTCAAGTATCAGTCATTTATAAATACAAAGCGCTACATCTGTGTTAAGCGCTTTACAAAGTGTTTCCATGACACATCTAGGTGTATGACATTTAATACTTCAAAATCAATTTAACAGCCAACAGTTTTTATTCCAGCCTGTTTATGCTCACACAATACAGAGAAGAAAGAACTGATCTACTCACCTCTGTTTGACGCAAGGATGACTCGCATCCAGTAGAAAGGATCTGCAGAGTCTGATGACATGATTCCAAACAAAGGTATCTGTTCAAGCACACAACGTATATTAAGCATACATACAAAGAGAGCTTGCCTTAATCCAAGAACCTGTAATGACTCAACTGCTATACTAAGACAATTTATTCCAACTTTTTTCCTTTTTAATTAAACAGAATATACATTAGCAGACACATTGACAACAACTTTTCTACTCCTTTAACTGTAGTATGACTCACAGCCTAAACTGTGGAACCTTAAGATTTTTCTACAAAAAAAAAGCAGAAGTCGCTACACAAAGGGGATTCAAGGTACATGAATAATATAATTCCCTTAAAAAAAAGGCATAAAATAGGTTAGCTACCACATTTCTTTAAGATTCTAAAATCTTTATGCAATATGTTACTTATTTCACCAATATCTTTGTAGCAATTTTGAGTTTTACAAAAATAAAATAAAGAGTAACAAAGTATTTTTAAGACAACAGAAAGTATTATTTTTAATGGTCCTAAGCATTTATTCTTAATGCAAATTATTTTCAATGCAAATTAATTAACCTACAGGTTCTAGGAACTCTTGCAACTGTGAGTAATAAAGATTATGGAAACATTTACAAAGTTCTGTATTTTAATGTGTTTTAGCTAACATAATTGTCAGTACTTTCACTAAGCCACGTTCTAAATGTCAACAATTCTTCAGAAGAAAAACATCCTTCTGTAACCTTTACAACATACAAGCTCGTTCAAGAGGAACCAAGTAAGAACACTCACCTCTATTTCATTTTTAAACTTGTTGCTGCTAATGCTATGCAACTGAAAATGTTAGTTCAACAAAAAACAAGGGTTCCTCACACCCCTCAGGACTATTTCTGCACACAGAGCATATTTTATATGCTCAGAACATATCCTTTCTGTAACACACAAAGAACACCAGAACCTACCTGGCAGCATACTAAGAAAATGAAGAGTGTGATAGCTGTCCATAGTACCTTCTCTCGGAACTGGATCTAAGGACCAGAAGGTAGAGATTAATTAATATTTCCATTATATCTACATAGTTTTCACTCTACTACCATATTAGTATTAAACATTGCATCATTCAAAAGTAAAGGTCAATGTATTAAACCACAAAGCCAATGTATTAAACCAGAACCATAATTTCTCATTAGATATTATTTTTAATAGGATTTTCAGATCTTATATAGACACCCTCATAGGGCTTCTGTGCAGTCAACAAAAATGTAAAGGTGATATAACAGTGCACTTAACATTTAAAACATATTTTAGTTATAATAATCTAATAAAGTGGATATTTACTGAAAAACAACAGCAGGATTGAATAAATTTGAAAGATTAATTTAAAAAAGTTTTTTTCAGTGATTCCAGTTCTTGGTTTCAAGAGATTGTAAGGCAATATTTTGTAATGTTGGAAGTTACTAGACTAAAGTATTCTCAAGTTTTGAATGAGATTTAACTGCAGTGAAGGCAAGTGGTAAAAGAGGCAGAAGAACCATGAGTTTTGAACAGTTATCTGGAACACTCAGAATGAAGTTAAGATGAAGCTTAAATTTAACATAATGTCAACAGAAACAAATCACAAAGTAATCTTAGGACTTTACTTCTTTCAAAATATATCTAACTATGTGGATTATATTTTGCTTATGATAGATATGAAATCAATGATCATCAATTACTGTATATGGAAGAGAATCTCTGGGCCAGAAGAGCTCAGACTGGTTCAAGAACAGAAGTGTAACTTCTAATCAGGAGATTATGCAAAGCCCAAGACAAACAAAAACACACTTGAAGAGACCAAGAGAGCTCAGATAGAGAATTATGCCCAAGTTTGCACCTCTCCTCCCCAGGATTATCCCATATACTGGGAAAAGTGTGTTTGCTATAGCCAAGAGCACAGCAGTTACTAAAATATGACATGAACTAACATGTAAGACAAAGAGCTTCTGACTGCAGCCACTGAATCTGCCTGCAGAGAAGCAACAAGAGATTAGTACCTCATTTCATAGGTCCTGAACTCCTTCAAATAACAAGATATAAACAAATGCAACATGGTAACTGCTTAAGGTAGCCCAGGAAAAGAAACAGTTTGCATCTTTCTAATTAAAAGCATCTATTTAGAGGCAAAATATCCCTGTAGGTTAATGTATTAATTGATGTAACCTCATTCTTTCAAAGAGGCCAAATGATAAAAATACTCGCAGCACCAAGTAAAACAACAACAGTAGCAAAGAAACCCAAACACTATGTTAGATTTTACACAGTACTAACCCACTTTACCAAGTGCTCACTGAATACTGCAGATTTTAACTACAGACTTTTAAATACAAAAAACGCTTAATAAAATGCTATAAAATTAACTGCAGCACAACAGATAGACTGAGCTTTTGAGGTATCACTCTCCTAGGCTCTACAGTCCCTCTGTCTCTCTCTATAACTACAGCAAATAGAAGTACTAGAGAAATTCAGTATCACCCCAATCACTTTTCATTCACAAATAACAGCCCCTGAAGATGTATGCCAGGAACAGCAAAACAGAAAATGGGAATTAAGATTCAGTAAGGAGCACAATGACAGTGCATTCCATTGGCTGTTCAGATCTAGTTGGGCATTTCATTTCTTCAACATTTTTTTTCTCATAACTTATGAAAATCAAGCAATTTAAGCCCCATCTTCTTACTGTTCTGAATATCTGTTCCACTTCTTAGGGAAGTCCTTCACAGAAAACAAATATGAACCCAAACTATTAACTGCAGAAAGTAACAAATGCTTCTGTCGAAGAGTGTGACCAAAATACAAGATTAATACTCCTTAATGTCAGAAAAATAAAAAACTTTAGGTGAGAGTCCACCTGAAACATATCTTCATTCAATAATCAACAGAAGTTTATAGATTTTTTTTTCTTATTTTGATTTTTTTCTCATCTTAACCTCAACTAGCTTAATAAAACCATCACTAATGATGTGTACCAATGACAGCCTGCAAGAAAACAACAGCTAATAGAGAGGGCAGGTTATACGGAATGGGCTACACTCAGCAGGCTACATCCAAGCAACATCCTTGAAAATGGTCAAAGGGCTCTTCTGTTCCCAAGCATGTTTTCATCTCAGACTTCTGCAAGGCTGATAGCCAGCAGTCAATGACATGATAGTGAAAAACAAAAACAATCCAAGGCACAAGTACAGGAATTTCAGCACCTCTTTGGCATCCTTCCTCTGCTGATGGAGGACAAAGCCCAAATTTCTCTTCCTCTCTGACAAATTGAAGAGAAAGAAACAAAGAGAAAATCCACAACTGGCCTTGAAAATTACAGGAACAAAAATGCCAACAGCTGAAGAGACAGAGGTACCTGCTGCACAAGTCACATGCACACTAATTGTAGCAAACAGTGGTTGGCTTTGGAAGTTCCTGTTGTCAAGATGACTTTTAAAGTTCCTGCTGTCAAGATGGCTTTGACTGACTGAAATTGTTTATTTGAAGACCTGTCCTAAGAGGAAAAGATGCTGGAAGGCAAGAAGGAAAGACAGATGGGGCAAAGAACCAAGGAATAAATCCCTGTTCTCTTAAATATTAGGCCCAAAGAGGAATAATGAATAGACTTGCTGCATCTTTTCCTCTCAATCTACTGTGCTCAACTATGGTTACAGGCATGAGCATCTCTGCAGCCATTCCTGGCTTCCAGAAGGCATCATCAACGTAAGAAGACTTTCTTCAAGGGAAGCCATGGTGTCATGCTCTCAGCTATGCACTCCGTTTTAGGAGCAAAAATCAGTATTTAGCATTTACGGAATTTCATACTAATCATGATGGCAATTGTTAGGTATGTCTGTCACTCTAATTATCACCTTTGTAACCTAGGTGACTTGTGCTTAGTGATATGTGCTTGCTTGAGTCTTCTTAAGCTTTAGATGTAGAAATAAAAACATTTCTGATAGTGCAGCTATCACCACACTCTACAAAATTAATTTTGATCTAGGAAATGCTGAGAGGACTGTGAGGAGGTCCTCAGGCTAAAGGAGTAGACAGCAGAGCTTTAAATGAAGTTGCTCACTGAGTTCAGAACAAAGTGATCACACAGGAGGCAAACAGCAAGTTACCTGAGCTATGTCACAGGCTACCTTCCAACTTCACCACAGAGACATACAGCTATGGGAGCAAAAAAATACTATGTGGTTCTTAAATTACAGCAAAAATCTTTTCAAAAGAATAGTTTTGAGCTTCTGTTCAAAGAGCAGAATTGCCTCCAGTCATTGAAAGTCATTGAAAATAGCTGTATCCACCAGGAAAGAAAAAAAGCTTGAAAATTTTGTTTGAAAATATAAAAACAAAGGCAAATACAGGAAGCTGAAATGAAATAAATTTAGCCTAAAAAGATGATACTTTGGGGGAAAAAAAAAAAAAAAAGTTATAATTAACTACCAGAACAACTTACCAGAGCTCTCTTAGCAGAGTAAGAAATTCATCATATTTATTTTTTTATGATAGGGTAGATTCCTCTGCCCCTCCCTCCAAAAACATATATTTCTATATTATACTATATTTATAGGGGAGCTTGGACTCAAATGCCCCAACTTTCTCTTAACAGTGAAGCAAAAGAAGTAAGAGGATGTGATGCTCACCTTCCTTTCTGGTTTCTGGATTTCTGGTAAAACCGCACAGAATGGTTTAATAACTTCTAAAAATTTAACTGTTAAAAAAAGAGACTGTATTAATAAACTTATACATATTTACATACACTCATAGAACACCTTAAAATTTTACTTAATTTCATAAAAGAAAAAATTAAAAGTGAATATAAAAGGACCTGGTAAGTGAATTCTATTTCATTAATACTCAATTCAACACTTGAAAATTGACACCTTCAGATCAAAACAGGCCAAAAGTGTGTCAGACAGTTATTCATCCCTCTTTTTTTCCCCCCAGGGATGGCTGGTTTAGCACTATTTCAGACAAGGAGTAGCACTGCTCATATCTCCAGAGGGGAACTAAATTCTATTCCATCTAAAAATAAGCGACCTAGTATTATTCTGTGCTAGTTAAATGCAGCTCGCTGACATCAGAGAGTACCAGCATAGAGACTGACACCTTTCATTTCACCAGAAAAACTACATCTCTCAAATAAAGGAAAATCAGAAATCACAGCAGAAATCACTGCAGCAATTACAGTGAACAGAGCTGCGTGGCATTTATTCAGCTTCTGATACGTCCCTCCCCACAAGTTCTTATTTAAAAGCTCCTCTATTAAAATAAAATAAAAATAAAATAAAATAAAATAAAATAAAATGAGAGAGCGAAATAAATCCCCAAATCTAGCGGTTTTTGGTAGCAGCACTTGCAGATTAATCCCGGCACCCCCAGAAATCACTGCGTGGTCTCTTAAAAATGCCTTGGTTGCTCTGCAGACCGACATAACGAGAATTTGCGTGGGAAAGGCCAGTTTTACTGTTATCCCCGGTACCCGCCCGGCCGCATTGGCACTTCATGCACCCGCAAACCCCGCGCAGCGCCGGCCGCCTCGGGCCCGCGCGGAGCGGCGCGGCAGCGACGGGGACCGAGACCGGGAGGCTATGGCGGGAAGAGCGGGGAGCACAGCGCCCCCCTGGCTCCGTACTCACTGCCCATGGCGGCGGCGGGCGGGCGCCTGCCCCGGCCGCGCCAACGGCCGCTCTAACGGCCGCTCTAACGGCCGCGCCAACGGCCGCTCCAACCGCTGCTGCCGCCGGCCGGCACCCCCACGTGACCGCGCCCGCACGAAGGACCCCTCCCCCACGCGCGCAGGCACCACCGCGGACGACTATGCCTCCGTGCTGGGGAGGACGCGGCGGCATGGGAAGGGGAAAGGTAACGGCGGCCGAAGAGGGTACCGGAACACCGGAACGGGGCCGCCGGGAGCGGGGCGCGAGGAAGGGAACGAGGCGCGCTGCTAACCGGCGACTCAGGCGGTGCTCGGGGCAGCTAAAGGGGAGCCGAGGACCCCGCCGCGGTCGGCGCTGGGGCGGGGCGAATATGGGGGCGGGGCGAGGGAGAGGGCGGGACGAAGGCGGGGCCAGAAGGGGGCGGGGCCGCGAAGCTTCAGAAGCTCCGCCCCTCGGCTCGCTTTTGGCGCGCTCAGCGCAGGGACCGCCAGCCCCGGCCTATCCCGGTCCCGATCCTGGTCCCGATCCCCCTGGTCCCACTCCTAGGGCGGAGCCCACGAGGACAGCGCCCTGGGCTGCTGCACAGGACACAGAGCTCCATCCTCACCTACATCCCAGGCTCTCCACTTATCTCTGGAACTTGGTGGTCTCCAGCCACCAAGCCCTTGGGACAGCGTGAGGGTTTAAGGATGAAAAGAATCTCCATCTTGAAGGTGGTCAAAGGGAACAACAGCCAAGAGAGGCTGGGCAGTCCCCACCCTCGGTGCTGCTCCAAACTGGACAGCTGAAGTCTCTGTAGAACCAGCTCCAAGAGGGCCTGCTTGCAGCAGGAGCTTGTCCCATGGATCTCTGGAGGGCCCTTCTAAGGGAGGTTCTGAAGCCTGACTCATATGAGGGCCTGTGGAAAGCTCAGGTTTAGGTTGAAGGACAGGAACTGAACAGTAGGACAGTAGGGCAGTAACTGAACTACCTTTTAGGAGTTTGAAAGAGGTGACAGATGGTCATGTAGTGACACGGATTTCATAAAAGAGACAGCTTCAGCCACTGGATAGGACTGCTGGAAGCTGGGACTAAATCCATCCTACTTGAGATCAACTCTGGCATGTTTCATAGGGAATAGTTCAAATCACTGTAGGATAGCAGGGTTTAAATACCTGATCATAGTTTAATTCTGTATATGCTTTTTTAAAGAGCACTAATAAAGCTTACTATTACTAAAATACATATTGGTTGCAAACCAATACATTTTCTCACAAAGATTAGAAACATGTTACAGTGGTAGAAAAAAAGCCTCATGTTTGTACATGGTCGGCACTTTGAGAACTTCTGCAAGTGTTTCAAACACCTGTATCATGCTTCAGCCTCTTCAAAAAACCCTTCACATTCTGTATTTTCCTACTATTTATTTCACAAATATGCTCAATAATCTCTTGCTATTAACAGTCCTTTTCAAGGCAGCCTCCAATACCTACAGTGCAACAAAGAGTTCTGGCTCAGGACCTACTAAGTAACTTCCAAGTCCTCCTCATTATTACATTTCTGTAAAATATTTCCCTCGAGCTCTTTGCAGCCTGCCTTGTTGCACCTTTGGGTTTCTGGAGCCCATTACTTGGTCACATCTTAAGCCTTCCTTCCTGCAGCATGAGCAGGAATTTGTGTGGGAACTAGGGACCACTGAAGGAAGAAAGCAAAAGAAACCTCTGGAAACAGGTCACATCCACATGAAATGGTGAAAGAGCACAGCTGCCTGGGACTGGAAAAGAAATGGTCTCTTCAGTGCATTTTTCACCGGTAAAGTCAAAGAAGAGTTACAAAATCCTTGTCAACCCAGAAGACTAGACCAATGGATCACATCAGCATTGCAGTTTGGGGGTTAAATAACAAACTACAAGAGAAAAACTTAGAATTAGTTCTTTTTGGGTAGGAGACAGCATCATTCTTCAGGCTTCAGACCCTTGAAAGAAATGAAAACCCCACAACTTTGCCACAGAAATGGCTCATTCCCAGGCAGGTAGCAGGGTTTATTCAAACAAACAACACTAGCACCTCTGTGGAATGAAGACACCATTTCCACATATGCTGTGTGGAAAATCCACACATCCATCCCAGTGAGCTGTCAAGTACAAACAAACACCCTGACCCAACATATTCTACCTCACTGATCTGCCCCCACACTGGATTTTTTCTTTTAAAAAAATCTGTAGAAAATACAAGAGGACAGCAAGAAATATCTAGAGTAACAGGCATCAGCTGTCGTCCTCGTGTATCCCCACATGTAAAGATTGGCTCATCATTGTAAAATTTGTTCTCTGTCTTGGAGATTAAGAGTCTGGCTTCTGTTGTTCTTCACAGGAGGAGGTAACAAACTTGACCCACAGTGGAAGCAGTTTGTCTGTCCGCTGAAAGCCCTTAGACAAACGTGTTAGTAAGAATGTCTTCCTGCTGCTGCTGGTGCAGGGTTCCAATGCCAACTGCTGGGGCTGGTAAAGGAGGTCTGCTCACAAGACGGAGCTGAAATCAGAGTCAGGAGAAAATGATTAATTAAGCACAAACACAGGATTATCTCCATATGAGGAAGAACTTACTTGCTGTGAGGGTGCCAGAGCCCTGGAACAGGCTGCCCAGGGAGGTTGTGGAGTCTCCTTCTCTGGAGATCTTCCACCTGGATGCCACCCTGTGCTCTGGGTGTCCCTGCTGGAGCAGGCAGTTGGACTAGAGGATCTCTGGAGGTCCCTTCCAACCTCAGCAATTCTGTGATTCTGCGATTCAGTGTCCTGGGATACTGATTGTCAGACACTGGTCAAGCTGGAAGTTATCCAGTCAGGAGTTATCCTCCCTCTCCCAAACAGCATGGTCCAAGATGTTTATAGACTGCAGTCAGCCACGGAGAACAGCAGCTTTGGATGCTCCTCCTATACATGTCACCTCATGTGTGTTGTTTCCTACCTGGGATCTTAGTTCATCCTGTCTACTGAGACTAATTTTTACTTTCTGGAGACTAAACACCTAGTGAAAGGTGCTCATCACCAGTAAATGGTGCTATAAAAAGCTGAAGTAATTTAAATTAGAACACAATTTTGGTTTAGGTATTAAGATTAGTTTTATATGTCTGTACCACAGAATTTCAGTTAAAGAGGAGAACATCAAACTTCAGTTCAAAGAGTAAAGCACCAGGTGGACACTTTACCTTAACTCCCAGCTGCTTTTCAAACCGTGGTGACACAAAGGACCAAGGACCCATGTTCTGTGGTTCTTCCTGGCTCCAAATAAAGTCTAAAAAAAAGATAAGTGCACATTACAAACACATTTGTCTTTTCAACCCCTGAGGAACACCAGCTTTGGTGGCACCTCTGATGTTTTTCTTTTTAAAAAAAAAAAAAAACTAGTACCAGCTTTGAAACAAAGGCTCACTAGGTTCCTTTGCATGTCATGGCTTGCTGCAGCCAACCCAAAAAGCAGGACCATCATTAGGGCACAGTGTAGGCATATTCTTTTGTCCTTCCATTTACAGAAGGACAAAACTTTCTCTGGCTCTCCATTTTAAAGGACTGGACAGCAGAGATCAATGACAAAGTGCCCCGATGGGTTTACTCTGATTTTTAGTAGCAGTTCACAAATGTTAACAACAGCACCAACGCAAATCATGTATCATAGGATACTGAATGTATGGGGGGAAGGAAGTAAAAGTAAAGGTAAAAGTCTGGCTGACCTTTGGCGCAGCTGTATTTGCTCAGCTCCAGCTGTAGAGCTTCCAGGGGGAAAGGACACAGCTCTTCAAGCCTCACAATAGCTGTGCTGTGTTGCTTCTCTCCTAGTGTCTCCCTCTGTTTTACCAAAGCGTAGTAATGTTTGCCGGAACACAAAACCACTTGGGTGACCCTGAGGAAAAAACAGGAATGCCTCCATGCTTGCTCTTTTACAGAAAATCTGTTCAAACCAGTCCCATGCTTTGAACAAAAAACAGACAACCTTTAAAGACAATTTTATGGAGCTGACCTGATACCCTCAACTATGCCTTTCTTTTTTGTCCTACCTTTCCCTCTCACCCAGAGCTGACAAATTAACCTCTGGGCACAGTGCTCCAGGGCCCAGAATTTCTATTTCCTCAGCAAAACTGGGAAAATTATATTCAGTGGGATTCAATCTCTTCCAGGTTTTACTCTCTAAAAGCTAAACATCTAGTCTAAAAGCTGGTTATCTTTTCTGCAGAGAATGAACCAGAGGGACAGAGGAGCATGAGCAGAGGACACCTCTCTCCCACCCCAGAGAGGGGCTCCCTGCAGAAAAACAATTCTCTCCAGCTACAAAGGAGGTTTTGGTGGCCTAACCTTAATGGACAAAGGCAGGAAGAGAAACCTCACTCTGTCTGTCAGCATCTCACTTAGAAAAACAAGATGCAAAGACATTTACAGCCTTCTAATTAGGGTGAGGATGTGACATTGAAGATGCTGTCAGACTCTGGTGCTTCTGGGACTACAATCATCACATTCTTACCCTTGGGAGCCAGGCTTAATGGCCCGAATACTCAACTGTCACGCACACAGATATTATATAACTATTAACAAGCCAACAGAGGAAAAAAGAGAGTGGATTTGCTGTTTAGAAACAAACAAAACACTCTATCAGTCTCTCTACAGATGCTTTTCCCCCCTGCAAGATGTCCTCTTTTTAACATCACATCAAAACTGGGCTGTTAGCCAGGAAAAGGGAGTAGGATTTAATTTTGGGGCTTTCCTGCAAGGAAGGGAAGGTACCTTTTAGCATCTACCAAGGAGTCACCAATGACAGGCTTAAATGTTGTCCTTGGAGCCATTTCTTCAAAACTGGACACAGCAGCCTAAATGGGAGATGGCTGTAAGTTACTAAATTTTGTTGCCTTTTTCCTGTGGTCGGTGTTAGAGCGAATATAATAAGACAGGGTTTAACAAATACAATAACAACAACAACAACAATAATAACAGTAACAACAAAAATAAAATGTTATTTTCCTTCTCCTCCTCATTCCCATTCCCAGAGGTGAAAGGAAGGACAACAAGGAATACAACCAGTTGCAGACTCAACCCCATTTCTGGCTCATTTCTACCCAACTGTTTAACAGTCTATCCTGCCCCAAACAGACAAAACCCCACAGATTTGATACCAAAGCAGAGAGGACAATTGAAAAAAAATAGATAAATAAATAAAATACAGAAAAGGGAAGAGAAGAGAAATGAGGAGGAAGAGAGGAGGAAAAAAAAAAAAAAGAAACAGAAAGGAGAATAAAGTTTTTCAGCTTACAGGGAGCCTGAGTAACACTTTGGGAGATACAACAATCAGAGGTTTCCTGAAGTTTCGGACCATCTGCCGCCGCAGTAAGTGGAAATACTGTGCTGGGGTGGTGGGATGCACAATGGACATGTTCACCTGGTCTCCATCAACTCCCTCTTCTGTGCTGTCACACATCTACAGAAGCAGAACACAGAAAGAGCTTTTTGAGGAGCAAGCAGTGACCCAAACATCCCAGACACACAAGGCATGCTCGTTAGTGCCTATAGGAGTAGGAGAGCAAACATCTTTGTTCTGGCACTGGTTGAAAATGTAAAGCAACTTCAACAGAGAAACAGGCTCTAGCCCTTAAGTGGCAAGGTTATATCTTAATGATCAACTTCAGAACTTTTTAACCAGGATATGACATTTTTTTCTGACCAAGGAAACGTCATGTTTTTTCATTAAAATGGCAGCAATAGTGGCTATTTCCTGTCAAAATGTGGCACAGATTTACTGACCAATATTTAGTCGTGCCCAACTTTCTGTGGAAGCACCTGAGAGTGGCTTTCAGATTATAGCTGCCTGTTTGTCAAACACAAATAATTTACATTATGAAGTTTCCCCTTAGAGATCTGCTATGGGCAATATAAAAATTCTGTCTTGCAACTAGACTCATTCTATGTAAAATGCTGAAGAACAGCAGTGGGAAAAGGGACAGCAAGCAGTATTGAAGCACATTCTACAAGGGGTATTTGTAAAGGCCACATAGCCTCTGCAAAGAACACGCAAATTTCATGTTATCACACATCAACTTGGGAAGATAAGTGAGATTACAGTTATCTGCAACAGGAACAACAAGCTTTTATTTCATTCTTTCATCAGGGTATTGCATTAGGGCTGCTATGGCAGCACTTAAACAGAAACTGCTTGCTCCTCCCATTTCCAGACCTGCGCCTTCCTCTCACAGTCCCCCTTCTTTCCCCGATTCCAGGCCAGCCCATCCATATCTCATCCCAACAGTAAAATGTGGGTAAGGCTCCAGCTTCTGATATCACCAGGAAGTACACTGGGAATGTGACAGTTTGTGACAGACCTCCCAGAGCACTGGATATATGTGAGTGGGGAGAGGGATACATGAATGTGAGCAACGCGGCCAGTACCTGCAAGAAACGCTCCATCCGGCAGGAAGAGTGCTCAGGGCCTGCTCCGTCGTAGCCATGGGGAAGAAGAATTACTATTCCACTCTGCAAAAGCCATTTTGCTTCACCTAAAGAGACACAATGATGAAGAGGAATCACTGCCACAGAGCATAAAGCCTAGAAATACGCATTACTTTGCAAAAACTAGTGGGGGCGGCAAGGAAGTTATTAAATGCAACCTTGAGACATGCTGGCATTTAGTCGTGAAATTCACAGTTGTGACTCAGCCCACAAGATGATCTGAAGCTTCTCATATTGCCAAGTAGTTTGGGACTTTAAGCCTCCACAAAAAGCAGCAAATCAGGGAATGTTTTTAAGTTTACACTGGAACATCACCATATAATGCAATAATCCCTCTAAATCAGCAGGAAAACGTGCTAGAGTCAAACTGAGAGCTTTGTAAGATTTTCACTGTGTGGGTTGTGATTACAAAAACAAAAAAGAAAAGCAATTTTCCTCCTGCGTCATCCCATTTTCAGATGCTTTGTGAAGTCATTTAGATACAGCCTAAAAAGCAATCAAATACATATACAGTAAAATATGTAAGGGGGAGAAAAATAAAGTCCTAATCAACTGTTCTTTTGGAATGACCATCATCTGTCAAGAGGGTATCTTTCATTTTGGATGGATGGTCATCACAGAACAGCCACATAGAAGCTGGGACAATATAGGCAAGCTAAGGGACATCTTGAGAAGACAGATTTCTTTTCCCAACAATGTACCTTTTCTTTAAGGTCAAAGGATTTTCTACAGACACACTTGTTCAAAATGTCATATTTTAAGGGTATTAACTCCTTGTATCCACTCACCTCCAGAGATGAAAGTGTCAAATATTATCTGGGCTCCATTAAAGAAGTCTCCAAATTGAGCTTCCCAAATTGGTAGCAACTTGGGGCTCTCAATACTCATTCCATATTCAAAGCCAAGCACAGCTTCTTCAGACAAGGGACTGTTGCTCACCTAACGAAAGGAAATTGTTGGGAGAAGCCAGTGAGAGAGAAGACAACCCAGGGTTTAGAACCTTTGGAACCAGGGATTTCAGTGCCATTTTTTTAAAGAGTTTTTGAATGAAGTCATTAAGAAGAAGGGAGAAGAACTACTGATCTCGAAAGGGAAGCAGAATCCATTGAGATGGTAATTCACCATATATTACACCTATGGATGCACTATAGTAAAACATAAATCAGCGACATCCTCTAGCGAGGCTCTTTGTAACCAGAATCAGATGCAACATGATACAGGTAGATGCTGTGCACGTAGATTTCTTCTTCTGATTTACTCCAGGTGCCTTCTGCATCTGGGATTTCTTGGAATATTCAGGCTGCACACACAGCCTTAACATACACGTCTTAGAAGCTTTCAGATATATGCATTGTGTTTCAGTGCAGCTTAAAGAGGGCTGCCCAGTGGAGCACAGAACCTACCTCCAGGAAACCCTTCTGGTCTGCGGACATGTGATTCAGAGGTATGTAGGTATCATCTGTCTCTTGACAAACCAACATTGCATGTCGTTGGCTAAAGGTTCCTCTGCCAACATCTTGTCCACTTAGTCTGACATTAAACCCTTGCCAAGCAACAAACAAAACACTGGATTAGTAAATCACATAGGAAAACAAATAAGCAGGACAATAACTCCCCACTTCTAAAGATCTCTTTCAGGTTAGAACTCTTCTTTTGGCTCCACAGCTGTATCAACACTGAGTGGGAATTTTTAACCACCCACAGCTCCAGCTCACAAGCACAGGCACACTTAGGCATTTCTCATTCCTCTTCTCTGCAGCTGAAAATTCTTTAGTGATAAGTGCATTAGTTTGCTGAAGGAAATGTCGAAGTGTGTGCATTCTGTATCATACATAAATGGGCATTGGAATTCAGGCTAAAGAGGAGGAAAAAGAGATTCTAGTTAAGATGTAGGCTCTTAAAGATGACCATATGGGAGGCCCTGTTGATGTCAGCTGCAGTTTTCTGGGGGAGCACGTGCATGTATGTCAGGGCAATCATTTCTGAAGATACAGAGTACCCACTCTATAAGGATTAGTGACATATAGGACTGGTATTTACCTTCTCTAAGGACCATGCAGATGCAAGCTGTCTAATGCATTCATCATATGAACTTCTGGACTTGTAAATGCTTTATAAGGCTAGTAATCTACTTTATTGTCA
>VZSG01000086.1:670415-697171 GCA_013398315.1 Nothoprocta pentlandii | reverse complement strand
CCCGGGAACGGGCAGGGCCGAGCGGCGGAGGCGGCTCCGTGGTGGCGGGGCCGGAGCGGCCCGCGGGCCGCGCGCGGCTTCGCTGCGCGGTGCTCTTCTCGTTGCGCTCGTCGTTAAAGGAAACACCCGCTGCGTTTCGGGCCTGGGGGCGTTTAGCGCACCGGGGAAGCGCGGGAGCGTAACGGACAGATCTCGTCGCCGTTAGAGAGCGGTCGCCGGGGGCTCCCGCGTGCGCGCCCCATCTCCCTAACCTGTTTTTAAAAGAGCGGCCGCGTAAAGGAGTATTTACGCGGCTAAACCCGCTCCTAATTGCAGTGCGAAAACAGTGGGGAAAAGTTCAGTTACACAGTCGTTTTTTCTTTATATGTGCTGCTCGTGCCGTGATGTTTTGCCTCGCATACTTGTGTTTGTGAGATTCCAACTCATAGGTGTCCTCTGTGATAGTCAGTTTTTGTTGATATGAGAGAACTGTGCAGCTCAGGACAAGGTAGAGGTATTTTTCTGTGCATCCATTGTGAATGCTGATTATGTTAATGATGCTGGTCTTTACTCTGTGCAAACTTTTGGGTGCCTGGAGAATAAACAAATCATTGTTTTTGTGCTAAATGTTGCTTAATCCAATCGTTTCTTTCACAGAGTGAGATTGATGTGAAAAGCTGAATGGAAATTAAAAAGCATTAAGTACTGTTTAATTAAGCTTGAGTTCCAGCAGGAAATAATATTAGAAAAAAATAATACAGCTTTCACTAGGGAAATAGTCTGTGTGGGTGATGGAACTGACATGTTGTGTATACGGAGCTTCTCAATAGCACTGTAGATATTGGTAGCAAAGAGTCCAAGAGCATGTTGAACTTGTGTCTTCTTTCTGTTATTGCTGGTCTGTTTTTGATCTGTGAAACACTAATTCCACTGTTGGCCTCTGAAGTTCATTTTGCATTCTTTCCTTTTCACCAGCAACTCACGAAAGTATTTGATACAAAAAAAAAGTTTATTTTTTTTAATAACTCTTTGCCATTCACTTATTTGAACCTAACTGCATATCTTTAGCCTGTCTCCTTTTTTTTCATAGGTTTCCTGTGAAACTGAGACTTAGGAGTTTGCTATTTCTCCATTTCATTTTTTCATCTGCATCTTTTAACTTTTGAACCTTTTGACTGGGTTTAGCCAGATCAGACAGCTGGAAGTTTCAGTGGGATAACCTTTCTAGAGATCTTGTGATAAGCAGTGGCTGAGAAGAAGGGAAACAAATTAACATCAGCTCTGAGGGAAGGCAGCAGCGGGCACTCAGCGAACAACTCGCTTCTGTCTCCTGCTCTCCCTTGGCACGGGTGTCAGGAGCACTGAATCAGTGTGTGTAGCTTGGTGACAGCCACCACGCCGGCTGCTCCCTGCAGTCAGTAGCTGCTAGATGCAAAAATACCCAGTGGGCAGCACAGAGTATCGCAGTGCATTTTTGTTCTGTGACAGATGATAGGATTCCACTAGAAAATAGATTTCGTTAGCCCGAGTGCTCATGGCGGGGAGGAGGCAATACTGTTGCTTTGGGATCAAAATTGAAATGTGCCTGATTTTGCTCAATTCTCTTTCTTTATCCAATCTTCTTTCTCTTGCTTTTATAAAAATAAATATCAAATGTTCCTTTAAAACAGAATTCTGGGTTTCCATAAGTGGTAAGAGGGTGAATACTGTTTTTTAGTAAGTGACCATGACAGTAAAAATTGCACATGTAGCTGATTTTTTTTCCCCTCTTTTCTTACCATTTTATTCCTCATTAAGTTACTCAATGTATGGAACAAAGATAAAATCATGAGTATTGAAATTATAATGTGCTGGGATTATTTGTTTGGTTTTCAGTATTTCTTTAATCAAGCAACCATCTTCTGCGGTGTTTTCTTTTATACTTAAGTTCATTTTTCAGAATTTAACACTTTATTTAAATGAACATGTTGCTTTGTTTTTGCGTTTAATAGGCTTCTTGGTGACCACAAACCTTTAAATATAAAACTGTTTTAGAGAGTCCCATGCAAAGGCTTTCCCAGATATAATCTTACTAACACGATCTTAAAGCAGTGTTTGAATGTTAAAACTTTGAAAACCTTTATTTAAAAGGATAGTAGAGCTAGGGTAGCTGCCTTGGACTGGTGCAATTTACAATATATACTCAGAGTGACAAATGATTAATGAACTTTACTGCTTAGTATGAATCAAAATATTTACAGGATTTGAATCTTCTGGATGGATCTTTGAGCACCAGGCCCTATTTAAATTCTGATTATAGAGTAGAAAGAGCCAAATTTGCTAGTATTTGTGTAACTGAAACCACTTACTCAACATAACTTACACAAATTAATGCAAGAAACATCTCTTAATAGCAACTGGCAACAGTACCAATTACAGAGGCCAAATCATTAAGAGATTCTCCATTGATAAGCCTTCACTGCTCTCTTTTTATTTTAAAAAATCTACTTTTAGTATGTCTGAATATTCTGTCCTATTAATTTCTGCATGAATGAAGTGTAGAAGTTATACAGCGCTAGGAGTGGTAGTTGGGAATTGAGCAAGTATTAGGAATAAAATGAAGAGATGCTTCTCTAGGAGATTTTTGCATGCCACATGTCTGCTTAATTTGGTATAAATTTGTGAAGCTCATGTATTGGGTGACTCTAGGGGCTGTTTCTCTGGGCCAGTCCTCTCTGGCCCTTAGTGATCCTGCATGTGAGTCAGCAAAGTACCCTTGTTGTAAGGTGGCCAGCTGTGTTCTGGACTCTATGTCTTTGTGTCCAAGAGTTATCCAGCAGGTTGTGGGAGGAGATTCTTCCCCTGTTCTAAGGACTTGCAGGATCACCTCTGGATGCTAAGTGCAGTTGTGGGCCCTCTGATACAAGAAAGATGTTGATACAGTGTAGTAGGCTCAGGAGGACCACTGAGACACTCGGAGATGGAAGTACAGGATGCCTGAAGAGAGGCCAAGAGGACTCGAGTTCTCCATCGAGAAGAGAAATGGAGGTCCACCACTATATAAATCAAGGGAATGGAGAAGATGGAACCCTATTTTTTCAAGGTTATGCAGGGATAGGACAGGGATCAAAAACCACAAGCTGGAGCTTGGTATATTCCAGTGTGATATTACAAAAACATTTTTTCATCATGTGGTTGCTTGGATGTTGGAATGGGGGCCTGGAAAGGCTGTGAAATCTCTGTTGTGGGAGATAGTCAAAACTTAACTCTACAAGACTGAGCAACCTCATCCAGTTGCACTTCCTTTGAACAGTGGGTTGATTTAGGTGATTTCCAGAGGTCCTTTCCTGCCTAAATTATTCCATGAGTCTGTCTTATTCAGTATACTGTTAGCTCTTGTATTTCAAGGGAAATGCAAATACAGAATCCCAAAGGGATTGGGCTAGAAATCCCAAAGATGATAAAATTTCTACAAGCCTTATGGGGGAAAAATAAATGACTATGAAGGTGCAAATCAGTACTTTTGATACCTTTGGGTGTAACATTTCTATTATTTTCATTAGTCCTGCGAACGGGCAGGTTTGTGCTGTGCTGGTACTTCTGCTGTAGGGAAGAATGTGCCGAATGTTTGGGCAAGGGTAACAAAAAAGAGTGAATTCGAGATGGGCTTTTCACTATGAGGGTAGTCAAACATTGGACTAGTTGTTCAAAGAGATTGTGCAGCCTCCTTCCTTGGAGGCTTTCAAGATGGGACTGGTGCAAGTCTAAAGTAACTTCACAGCTGATCCTGCCCTGAGCAGGGCATGGGATCTCTTGAACTACCTTCTAACCTGAATTATTGTATGATCTTAAATACAACTGTACCAGGTTGGAATATTCTTAGGAGGTATCTAGAAAGATCTGTGAGATACATGTGTTTACAGTAACATAGACCATAAATCATGGGGAACAGAGTTTTACAAGTTCTGACAATGAAACAATTTTGTAATTTTCTTTCTGTTTTTTTTTTGTTTATTTTTTGATACAGTTTCCCAATCATATACCAGTATCTCTTATTCCTAGTGTTGTAGAAACTTCAAATACTTTGCAATTCATGTTGAAGACAACTTCAGACATATTTATATACATTTGGCTAATCATTGTAATTTAGATTGGAAACTGGGATTCTTTCATTTTCCCTCTTACTTTGAGCTAAGCATAGTTAAATTTAAGTAAATTTATTAATATGTTAATAAAAATATAAATGTATTAATATATTAAGAGCAAACTAAACATAGTTTCCTTTCTGTGATTCTGCAGACCTGCCTGGGTAACGCAATGCCAGCTGAGCGAAAAAAAACTGCCAGTATGGAAGAAAAGGAATCTTCATTAAATAATAAAGAAAAAGATTTTAGCGAAAGGCGACCAGTGAGCACCAGGGAGAAGCCAAAAGACGACGTCAAGGTTGGAATGAAGAGAGAGACTTTAAAGGTTCCTGAAGATAAAAAGAAAAAACTGGAAGAGGACAAAAGGAAAAAAGAAGACAAGGAGAGGAAGAAGAAAGAAGAGGATAAAGTAAAGGCTGAAGAAGAGCAAAAGAAGAAGGAAGAAGAAGAAAAGAAGAAACTTGAAGAGGAAGAGAAAAAGAAGCAAGAGGAGGAAGTTAAACGGCAACAGGAGGAAGCAGCTGCTCAGCTCAAGTAAGTCACTTTCTAATGGTTTAGTTGTCCTGTGAGGATTGTGGGCTATGTTTCTAGGTGAACTGTTGGAATTATTTATGAGTTGTGCCTGGTATTATAAATCTTTCATGATTAACTAAGTGCATTTTGTGACTGCTGCATGGTTAACCTGTGTTGCTTTTGGGTTCACTGGTGTTCTTGGAATGACCGTCTAATGCACAGAAATGGTTGAGTAAAGAAGTACGTTTTATTTTGAGGTAGAAAAGTGTTAGTGTTCTTAAAATGGGAATGCAGGGTCAAAAAGGCCCAGAGAGCATAGCAGGAGCAGACTTACTAATTTATGTAATTTATTTTTTATCCGTCACAGACAGTTGATGTCTGGATGTCAGGCAAAGAATGTAGTTCAAAAGTTCAGTATATGATCTTACCAATGCAATATGTCTTAGTATGTTTTGAAAAGGATCTGCAGTATTGAAAATAACATCTTTAGAACCAAAAAGCTAAGATTTTGGTCATTCCTGTGTGTGAAATAAAGTCTCTTGTAAAATTGAGGATAATATTATAGATGAAACCTAGCTGTCTCTTGCCATTTAGGTGACTTAGGGGAATAAATTTTTTGTTATATGTATTTTTTTAACTCTATAATACAGTAGCTTACCAAAATATATCTCATTTTGGAGTAAGGGAGGGAATCTTATATTTTCTAGGTGTATTGGGATTAAATTGTTCTGTGTAGAAATTTTTGAAATTCTGTTTTGTAGAAAGTGGGACTTGCCTTTAAAAAAAAAAATCAGAGTAGTTTACTGAAACAGATGCCTTAGCTTATTAGAGTTAACTTGTTAAATATAGGAATATTCAGGTATTTAGAATATTGGATAAAGCTTGTGTTTATAACTACTGGATTTAGAGCTACTGGGTTTGAAACTTTTTTGAAAATCTGAGTTTTTTTGTTATTCTGAAAAAATAACAAAATAGTAAATAAAAATAATTTTTGTTATTTTGAAAAAAATAGTATGAAATTCAGGTGCAGTAATAGAATTAGTAAAATATATTTATTTATTTTAGGGAAAAAGAGGAAGCACATCAGCTCCATCAGGAGGCTTGGGAACGCCATCAAGCAAGAAAAGAGCTTCGGAGCAAGAACCAGAATGCACCAGACAATCGGCCTGAGGAAAACTTCTTTAGCAAACTGGACTCCAGTCTGAAGAAGAACACAGCTTTTGTTAAGAAGCTAAAAACGATCACGGAGCAACAGAGGGACTCCTTGTCCCATGATTTTAATAGCTTAAATTTAAGCAAATACATTGCAGAAGCAGTGGCTTCAATTGTGGAAGCTAAACTGAAAATATCAGATGTGAACTGTGCTGTGCACTTGTGTTCCCTCTTTCACCAGCGGTATGCTGATTTTGCTCCTTCGCTACTTCAGGCTTGGAAAAAACATTTTGAAGCAAGGAAAGAGGAGAAGACTCCCAACATTACCAAGTTAAGAACTGACTTGCGTTTCATTGCAGAATTGACAATAGTTGGGATCTTCACTGACAAGGAAGGTCTGTCTTTAATCTATGAGCAGCTTAAAAATATTATTAACGCTGATCGAGAATCCCACACTCATGTTTCTGTGGTTATCAGCTTTTGTCGGCACTGTGGAGATGATATTGCTGGTTTGGTACCAAGGAAAGTAAAAACTGCTGCAGAGAAGTTTAACTTGAGCTTTCCTCCTAGTGAGATAATTAGCCCCGAGAAACAACAGCCCTTCCAGAATTTGTTGAAGGAATACTTTACGTCTTTGACCAAACACCTGAAAAGGGACCACAGGGAGCTACAAAATATTGAAAGACAAAACAGGTGACATTTAAATGTTGCTTTTAATTTATGCAAAAAAAAATTAATTATGAAATGCCTAAATTTGTTTCAGAATTTGTCACCAGACGAAAGTCCCATGTTAGCGGTGTGTCAAGAAAAGCGTCGTGCAGTTTGTCTTAAAAACAAAACAGAACTCTTGAGTAATGCTTTGAATAGTCAAAAACAACAACAAAAAAGTGAGATTCTCCAAATACTTTTTTAAGGAGGTTTGAGGGCGGCGGGGGGGATGGAAAAAGAAACAACCTTGAGGTTTAATTCTCAACTTGAAGGTAATACTTCTTTCCCAGCTGTTTTTGACATTTTCCAGTTGCAGGAATCTGATTTCTTTCTCCACCCACATGCGTCTCATGGAGAAAATGTCACAATGGTTGGACTCTGTTACTTTTTTTAACCTGTGTTGTCAGTGATATTGAATAGTGAGGAAAATATAAGTTTCCTTTACTATGGGCATATTTGAAGATTTCATATATATTCCCTTAAATGTCTGTGTGAAGTATTAATATTAAAGGATCTGAACATACATATCTAAATGATGTGAATGAAGATCTGAATGATTTAATTTCCCCTCTGACCGTATTGTTATTACTTGCTTTTCTTTAAAATTTTCTGAGTTGTTATTATTGGAGCTACTTTAAAGCCAGTTGCTGGTCTTAATCTTTGTAATTCTTGCATTCTTTTGGAAGAATTCCAGTTAGACAGATGTGGATGCATTACTGTCTAGATAAATTTCAACCAAAATGCTTAGCTGAAACATCAATCCAGAGACAAATGTTCAGAACACACTGAAATCCAGTGTTTCCAAACCTCGGGTTTAAACACTTAGATCCCCTGTGAAGATAGGTGTTTTGCTGCTGTCCTAATCTGGTTTCACTTTGCTGCGTGTTGCATTTCAGAGGACTGTAAACTGACAGTTGACCAGGCATTACTTCTTCAAGTACCTTATTTCTTTCAAGGGGATTGGTTTATTGGCATTTTTTAAATTTATCAAATATAAATTTTTATACTTTAACAATTATATTTGGTTCAGGAAATAAATGTGATACAATTCCAAATCGGGACCATGATACATTAGGAAACACTGGGGAAACTGAATTTGTTTCCATGTGATTGGTCACCGGTCTATCACTTAACATTAGCTTACAGGTATCTATTTAAATAAAGGGAATTTCAGCGCAGGAAAAAATACTGGTGATTTGGTTCACTAGTGCATTTTTTCTCTGCCAGCAAGTTATAAAGCAAATACTTTCATTACCATTTAGAAAATGTTCTGTAAAATTAATGTGCATATATATATATATATAGTTAAAATCTGGTTAGATTTTTGAGTGAATGTTGTAAAGTCTGTACGGTAGGAAATTAAGTGAAAATAATACAAAAAAAGGTGAAGAGATCAAGAGAAAAGAACTTGAGTGTTTTAGGGTAGGGATATGTACTCATCATTGACCTACTTACAGCAGGAGACTGGACTCCTTAGACACCTCCCTAGGTACCTTTCTAGTCTGAAATATTCTATGAGTTTAGGTACAAAGCTTTGTCTTATGGAAGAAATGTAAAGAAGAGTTATTTATCACTGGGTAATAATTATTATTCTTTTTATATATCAACTTTTAAAATTTAGTTTAGCTCCTTAAAAGTTGGTAAATAGGCTTCCTTTAAGAAACAAAATGACAGAAGGCTTTTCTGTCTGATTTAATTTGACTTCAGTCTCTCTATAGCGAACAGATAAAACAGGTAGTTGCATGGTATGGATGTGCAAGGCATGAAGTCAGAGAGAGAAATGGGCTAGTTAGGGGGCTATGAATTCCACTGAAACTCTCCTAAATTGCTGGTTTTTGAAAAGTGATTGTAAAAAGGATAATAATCCTGTTGAAGAGACCTGTTCTATGTATTCAAAACTTGATGCTTCACTGATAGAAACAGCTTTAATTCCCACCGCTATTACAGAACTGATGAACTGTAAAGCGAGTGATTTACTTCCCATTGTACATCAGCAAAATCAGTTTTTCAGCTTATGATTTTTTTTTTTCCTGATAAATATGTCTTGAATTCATCCGTGTCAGGAGAGTTACTGCCGTTGTGAAATGACTCAAGCTTTATGCACTGGTTGAATTAGTTGTTGATTAATATGGTAGTGAGAGCTCAAGCCTTGTGTAACCTGCTGAATTGCTCAGTTAAAATTTAAAAGCATTATTACATACAAAGGTTTCTATGAGTCCATTAGGAAAAATTAGCTTCAGCTGCTCCTTGGCGACAGAACCTTAGAGGTAAGTGGTTACATAGGTATGGGCACAACAAGGATCTTAGCTGACTATATTGTTGGAAGGAAACAATTTGGTTCTGAATTTCCAGGTTGGATTTTCAAAAGTGATCATTAGATGTTGAAGAAATCCATCAAAATTAACTGTGTTTTTAATAGTGAACTTGCATTGTGACGCTTCATAAAACTTTAAAGAGATAGAAAGTAAGATCAAGTGGCTTGAATGGTGCTGTTAATTGTGTGCAGAAATGACTTGTGCTTTTTAAAGCTTGTTTGGTATATTTTATCTTGCTTTAATTTGCTAGCACTTGTCTTTGACCAGGAACCTGAACCTCAGTTTTAATGTTACTAGAGAGTGGATTTTTTAATAGTTGTGGGTTGTGTGGCTTGTTTGTTTGTTTTAATAATGCAGAGTTGTATTTATGAGATTGCAGGTAGATATTTAAACTTAGTAAAATGTAAGCTTAATAGATAGCTTTTTCCATGGAGAGGTCATGTGTTAGCACTTACATGTGTCTCCTTGATCCAAACTAAACTGCATTTGGGATGGATTTGGGAAATTGTCAGGTATCTGCGAGCCAAGCTACTGAGTATTATGTAGGTTGGTTTTTGGAATAGGGATGAGAAATGGAGCTAAATTGGAAAAGCAGCTGCAAGGCAGCTGGACTGGGCTTTGCTTCCTGACAGGCCTATCGATTTTGTTGTATGCCGTGTGAATGTGTTGCATACAAAGATGACTTTATGTTTAGATCCATTGTAATAGTAAAATAATTTAAGACTTAATATCCCTGAATTTATATTGCTTAAACTGTTAGAGACTTTCATATATATTCCCTTTTTTTAAGCATCCTATTCCATAATTACTGTTTAATGAAAGGCAGCTGATAATGTGATGATATAGCCAGTTCCGTAAATTATGGCATCCAAACCTCACTTTAAATTATTTTCTCTTCTAATGCTTTCACGTCAGTACAGGATTTAGGGTGCATTTGTCAGTAGTTAGAGCTAGTAAATCCAGTGTTATTGCCACTGTTTAAGCTACTATAAAACAAAACTGAGACTTGCTAGCTAAGCATATTTTGCCAGCTTTCTTTTAAAAAGTCTCTATTTCATCTGAGCCCATTAATACTTTATTTGGCCTTGTTGTCAGCCCCGAAGTGGATCCAGAAAATCCCTTAGCGGGAAAGAACTGACTGTGCTGCCTTGTCTGCACAAGAGCCCTTGATGGAGAGTGAAAAACACCACAGATGGGGAGGGTGTCTTTCTTGGAAGCCTTAGTTGGAAACCAACTAAAACATCTCTATTAAGCAACCAGTTCATATGTAGCTGACAAAAAAAAAAAAAAACGAAGATGACAGAAATCTTTCCACAGTCTTCTGTGGCAAGCTTTGTGCCATCAGGGATTAATATGTTGTTTACATCTAGTTCAAAGCACTGGAAGTTTTTGGTTTTCTTGTTTCAAATCCAGCAGACTTTGTATTTCTGCCTTCTCAAGGGATTCTGTATTGTAAGAGGTTTGTTTTGTTCTGTTTTGGTATTTAATTCTAGAAGTCATATAGCATCCTGCCTACACCAGAAGTTATAGTTTATAGCCATATTTTACATTACTAGTTAAAAACACCCCCAAACTCTATGGTAATTGGACAGTATTTATCAGAGTTGCTGTAGTCCAGGAGTTTTCAGGAACATGAGGAAGAAGACTTTTTTACAACACTTGAGTTAGAAGTACATTAGAAAATACAAGAGCATCTGTAGAAATGAAGCTGTGCTCAGATCAGATTTGTGTTCCCTAAAATAATGGAAAATTTTTAATTATTTCCATCTTGTAAGAGTTAATCATCAACATGAGAGTTAAGATCCATGCAAGCAAGTACAATAAGGAGTAAAAGGGAAGCGTTTGCAAATAGAGATTTGCCTTTCTGAAATGAAAAATAGGTCTGTAACCTGCAGACATAACAACGGTATGCTTTTACTAAATTATATCAAAATAATTACTTCTATTTAATGTTTGCCTTTTTTAAAGTATGCAAGAGTAACATTTTTAAACTACCTATTATTTAAAAACAAGTGAGACTTTGTTTTTAATCTAGTATAAAATATTTTGAGAAATCATGAATTGCTGAGCCTTAATTAATGTAAATCTGGTAAGAAAATAGTTGTGGTGTTCTGTATGTAATTCTGAAATGACTTCAGTGTGCGCTGTGCACTGCTAAGCAGTGTTTATACTCTTTCAAATATGAGTTGCTTTAAAAACAGACTTCAATAAAAAATTTAAACATTACAATTTAAATCTACTGTTAGCCAGTATCATGAAATCAGAGTGCGTATGAAGAAGAAGAAACAAATATAATTTCTCTTAATTCCCCCTGAAAACCAGTCTTGATATAATTTCCTGGGAAAATTAATGGATTCATCTTAATGTGCTACTATTCTTAACCTCTTGGTGGTTGTCCAGTTACTCATTTGAGCAATAGGAAAACATTATTATGGATGTAAAACAGCTTTTATGCACTCTGCGTGCTAGTGGACTGCTTTCTTTCCTTTTTTTTTTTTTTTTTTTTTTTTTTTTTTTTTTTTTTTTTTTTTTTCCCTAGTGCAGATGACCCTTTCTAAGAAATTAGGAAATAAGGATTTGGGTTTTTTTTTCCTTTTCNTTTTTTTTTTTTTTTTTTTTTTTTTTTTTTTTAAATCTTCTCCAGGAGTTTTTTTTTTTTTTTTTTTTCCCTAGTGCAGATGACCCTTTCTAAGAAATAAGGAAATAAGGATTTGGGTTTTTTTTTCCTTTTCAGATAACCTTTGTCTTTGGATATCCAAAGAGCATCTCTTACTGTGTTGCACTTGGTTCTGCTGAAAATGGCAATTTGGTACCGTTGGCAAAAGAGCATTGCCCCATACGTTGCTGTTACCACTGCAGTTTAAAGTAGAACATGCAAATTCTCTTAGGGCAAGTTGGCTTTGCTCAGTGGAAGGATTGGTTGTAGTTTATTATAGCTTAAATATCTTTAATGAAAAAGGTTGTCTAACTGCAGCTCTCAATTTGATCCACGTAGGCGCATCCTTCACTCCAAAGGAGAGCTGAGCGAAGATCGGCACAAGCAATATGAGGAATTTGCAATGTCCTATCAGAAGCTGTTGGCAAATTCTCAGTCTCTGGCTGATCTTTTGGATGAAAACATGCCTGACCTCCCCCAGGACAAACCAACACCTGAGGGTAGGCCGTGTTCTAAAGCAAGGCAGGAGGGCACTGGAGGGAGGGTTAGCCAAAACTCTCCCACTGAGGTGTTCTTCCCATTGATTTCTTCTGATCAGGGCTTTCCCTTTAAAGACATTAAAGAGTAATAACCCCCTAATTTGCTAAATATATCGTGTGTCCTGGGCAGTTAGGGTAAGTTTGCCATTTCCTTAACGCTTCTCAGGTAATACAGGGATGAATGGAAAATAAAACCTTTTTCAATTTACATTGCATTAAATAATACAAATAATTTTCTGTAATACTTAAAGAGCTAATATGTGCTAGAGTTTTATGATCTGATATTGTCAAAAAATATAATCTGAAGTATGTTTTGGACCATGCTGTTGTGAGCAGGAAGATGTCGAGCCACTAGGTGGCTCCCCGTGACAACCTGCCTTTTTATTTAATTTCCAAAGTGAATGACTTTGAGATTTTACATTTACAGAGACATTGTTGATATCTTGAGTGTACCTTTTGCCCAAAGTGATATTGAGCCTAATAAAATCTTTTTCTTGAATGCCCCAACTTCAAATATTATACTTTAAGTTCCTCTGTTCTTAAAGTATAATGGGTTACCATTTGTCACGCTCATAGTGATTGACTTTTTGTACCAATGTGGTTAGGTCTGTTACAACTTTTCATTCTAATACCACAGAATGTAGTCATTCATTTTGCTTCTTTCAGCTTTCATTCTGATACTGTCCTTTTCTGTCAGTGTCAAAATTATACTTTTTAAAAACCTTGATGCATATAACATCAGATTATTAAAAACATATCAAGGTGTAAGTTATAATAATTAAATGATGGACACAAAGGTAGTAATAAATGGATTGGATGACTTTGAAGTTTTTTTTTTTTGATATCTTTCAATTTAAGGTGTAAACTCTGTGAAAATGATTTTCTAATGGTTTCACTGCTTTTTTTTTTTTTTTTTTTTTTTTGCAGAACATGGGCCTGGTATTGACATTTTCACACCAGGCAAGCCTGGAGAATATGACCTGGAGGGCGGTATCTGGGAGGACGAAGACGCTAGAAACTTTTATGAGAATCTCATTGACTTAAAGGCTTTTGTACCAGCAATTTTGTTTAAAGATAATGAAAGGTGTTCACAGAACAAGGATTCTGGCAAGGATGAGTCAAGAGGTAAAATGCACGGGTGTTTTTTTGAGACTTCTTTTAACATATTTATCTTGTCCAACAGATAGGAAAATTGGAAGTAATGCATCTCTAATGAAATAATTCATAGTGATCAGAACAGTACAACAAGCCAGGTGAAGTTTTAGGGAAGGAAATAAGTGGCATAGGCATTATCTGAGTATGGTATGTAGTTTTAGCTACATGAGTCATCTTGTGTTCCAGTAAAGACTGAGTGTATTTAGTAATTTGTTTTTGCTTAACTTTCACTAGATTCAAAAGATGCCAAAGATAATAAGGAAGCACCTGGGAGTGAAGATTTGGAATTGGAGCTAGAGAACTTGGATATTAATGATGATCCCCTGGAGTTAGACTGTGGAGATGAGGCCGAAGATCTTACAAAGAAGCTTCTTGATGAACAAGGTAGAAAGATGGTTTTAGAAAGTCTTTATTATGTTCTGCTTTGCAGCTGTTTATTGGACCTGATATTAGACACTAAATAAACAAACCCTTCAAGGAGGTATTTATTTTATTTTTAGCTGCTAGGAATTGTTTAGAATTCTGCTTCTTGCTTCCTATTAATCTTAAACTGAATGCTCTTTTGACCTAGCAAAGCAGTGGCATACTAGTGAAAATTATTGTTCTGAGCTTTGTTTAGTGAAAGTTACTAATTCCTGTATATCATTTTATGAAACAGAGAAATAAATATAAAGGCAGTTCTGAAAAGTGACAACAAAGTAGCATGTAGGTTTTTGTGCATGACTTCTCTCAACACATATGGTACATTTAAAAATGTAACAAGTATAGGTTCAATGTACAAGTTAAAAGATCTTTTTTATTTGTAACTCAAAATCTGGTTCAGCTTGCTTTTTCTCCTTGTTCGTCATGGTCAGTAACAGATTTTTCATGATTTGGCTTTACATAGAGGAATCTGGATAGGCCTTATGTATTCTTTTAATTCTACATGAAGATATACGTTATATCAACATCTATGTTAGACTTGCTAGGGTGAACAGCAGCAAAATATTGAATTTCTTTTGAGAGTTAGGAGACTTTTCTTTGCTGTGCTACTGAATTATGGAAACCTACCGAAGCAGCATCAACTATTGGGAGCTGAATTGATGGAGAAGCAACAGAGGCATTTTCTTAGATCACAGATACTGCAATATTCATTTGTATTTCCAAGGACCAATGCAGTTTCTGCCCTTTGATTTCTGAAGAGGGAAGCTCATCTCTACCCAGAGTGCAAAAACATCACAACGAGTCTCCTGGATGGAGGCTCTCTGGTATACAAATGGGAATTTTTACCTGATCTCATCATTTTATACCTGATCATTCTCTTGGTTGAAACTGCATTGAGCTTTAAAAGCCAAGAAGTCAAAGTCAAAAGTTGAAGTTCACAGCAAAGCAAAGAAGTTTAGGACTTGAGGCCTATATCAGTGATTAAAGCACAGATTCATCTAAAGCTGATCCATGGATCTGCTGGTTTGAAGAGCTTGAGCAACCTCTGAAAGTGCCAGTCTCTCTCTGCTGCTCATAGATGCATCTTAGGGCATCCAGAATTTCAAATTACATTACTCTGTAGTGTGCCAGAAGCTAGATCATAGAATCATCAAATCATTACAGTTCAAACAGATCTTTAAGATCTTCAAGTCCAACTGTAAGCCCATCACCACCATGCCTCGTAGATCAATGGGACGTAAGGCTAGGGCTACAGTGCTCTGTGAGACCTCGCAAATGCAAAATGAAGACAAAGCTAAATATATGAGGGTAAGCCCCTGAGAAATGTTCAAGTGAGGAAAGCCAGTCTGCCCATCTCTAAATGTGTAGAAAGGATTGCACATGCTTATCATTGCAGCAGGTAGAGTAACTTTTGTGACACTGCAAAATGTTGACCATCAATACTGGAATATTTTTTAGAGGCAGCTATTGATCAATTGAATGTATTCTCGTCAGAAAGGTTGATCTAAAATGTATCAGAATGGGAATTATTTTGTCATTAAACAGCCAGCCCTTAAAGAAAGCCTTTTACTTTATGATGTAGGAAAGTCTGCTTCATGGTATAGGATTTTTTTAAGAGGGAGAACTATTGCTTCATGTCTGCCTTTACTCATCAGCTTGTTTTGTGAAACAAATAGTAACTGGGTTTTTCAGGCTCACGTTTCTCTGTCAGATTTGCTTCAGAAGTCATTGATGGAAATAGAGCTTTTGTGGTTGCATTTGCTGTCATTTCCTCAGAAAACTAAGCTAAAAGTCAGCATTGTGTAAACTTTCCTTGAAACACAGTGAAACAGTGGTTTCTGTGTGACATTCTGGATGCTTTCAGCTGGCAGTACCAGGTACACATAATCAGTAAAGATCTAAAGCGAGATACTGTTACAGGATCTCTGATGTATTTCCATTTGAGGCATAGTTGAATAACTCCCCTCTCTCCCATCCTTACTCTTCATAATTAAAATCCATTTTGATTTGAAATTAGGACAATTAAGTGTCTTTCAGCTGCAATCTGCAGTGTTAACTCTTTCATGTGAGCTGAAAATCTGAGGTAAATTAGTAGTATGTGGAAAGTCAGTGAAGAATAAACACTTTTTGTTGAGATACTCTGAAAAACATAAACCAGAATATTCCTAGATCAATATGAGTTTTCAGTATAAAAAGAGGATGCACGAGGTATCGTAGGGTTTTGAATGCAAGACCTAAGATGAAGAAAAATGGTTTTAGCTGTGCTAACCTGGGAGTGTGGGTTTCACTGGCAGAGGGATTAAGCTAAATTATGGAGAAGTAAAAAGAGAAGGAGGGAACAGGTAGAGAGTCCAGGCAGGCAGTAGTTATTGGACAACTTCTGTTACTTCTGTAGAGCTAGAGGTTCTTTACTTATTTTTCCTGCTCTGCCCAGGATTGAGAGAGATAAGATACCACCTGGATCTCAGTTTTCTCAAGTATATATTTCCTAGCAAGTCTCTTCTGCAACAGCATCCTTCTCTGCAACTCCTGCTTTTCCAATATTTATTTCTAAGAGTGAGAGGCTGCAGTGAGCCTAAGTTTAAAATATGACATGTAGCAGGAAGGTTGGTCCTCTTAGTTCAAGAATGTTATTTACCAGGAATTCAGCTAATTAATTTTGTTTCTGTATTATGTTTATTTTGAGTGAATCTTAATTTTCTTATTTTCAATATGCTCAGGCAGGAGAGAGGGAGCAGATAGCACCGGAGCTGAAAATAGTGACGGAAAACAAGCTGAAAGAAGTGAGTTTTTAGGTTGTTTAAAAAAAAATAAAGAAGAGTAAATGAAATAAATGCAGCTGTGTAAATGGAGACAAAGTTAAATGAGGAATGCCCAGAGTAGAGGCTGTCCCATGATGCTGGGATCAGGGGGAGTTTTCTTTGATCATATTAACATATGTTAATATATAGAGAGCGTCAGTTGGCTGGCAACATAGAGAATGCTCAGAAAATGTGTATGCGTGTGTGTGTGTGTGTATTTAAGTTTGTTTATTAGGAAGTGTTTTGTGGATTTAGATCACCTGAGAAACTGGACTCTGGGCATGTTACTTGGTGAGGCCTTAATACAAGAGATTTAATATTATGCTTTTGCTTAGTGGGTCTGCAGGAAGGCAACCCAGGCATCCTTTTGTTTACAGTATTGCTTAGTTACATCTGAATGTTACTGAATGGTGGCTCCTGCTTGATAAAACTGATGACAAAAACTTATGACACAGAAGGGTATCTACTAGCACTGTAAAAAGATTCCTGTGGTTGTCCCTGTCTGGATGATACTCCACCAAGGGGAGCCCGCCAAGGGCTTCAGCACTGAAGCCTTGCAGGGTGAAGTTTCTGGGGAGAGATCAAATGGCAGGTCCTTCTGGGGAGCTACACCTCTGTAGAAGTAGAAGAGACCTTAATGGAAAAGAAGCCAGTGTTTCCTGAAAAATTGTGTGTATAATTAGAAGGGAAAGCAAATAACTATTGTTACTGAAGTAGACGATTGGTCTCGCACCAGTCACAGCAGGAATGAGGACTTTGGAAAGTCCTTAGTGGCTTCTGCTTTCTCAGTTCTGCTCCTTGAAAATTGCAGGATTGCATGAATTTCTGATTAAATAAAGTAAAAATTAACACAAGCAACAAATAAACAGCATAGTCTTATGTGATCTTATACAACAGTCTACAGTGGTCTTTTGGCACAATTTGATATTTAAACAGATAAGAACAGTTAAATTCTTATCTCAGTTGTTAGATACTGCAAAGTGTGGTGCATTTTGAAAAGAGTTGATGTATGATTTATAAAATGGGGTGATTCTGAAAGACTAGAACTCAAGAGCAAAAAGTAAGAGAGAAGCAAAAACTGAACTTTTTTTTTCTCCTCATCACGATTTGCCTGCTTAGAATGGTTGTTACCCTGGGAAGAAGTCCTAACTTTGTCTCTTTCCGTTATTATCTATTCTTATTATTCATTATTATTATTTATTTTCAATCTGAAGTTACAAACTTAAGTGCTGCAGGTACTACAGCAAATTATAACTACACAAAAAGAATCCAGGGACTGTGGTGAGAGAGAAATACATAGGAATTTGAAATGAGAGTATCTATGGCCTTCCAATGAAGGAGAGGACCAGTCAAGGAAGGGATATATTTGGAACTGTGATTGAGATTGAATGAGGTAGCACAGTCTTCTGAAAGATAATCTTGAAAAGTGTCTAGATTGGCAAAGACTGTTTGCTTTAATATCTTGATATATGTCAAGAGCATCTATACCTGATGCAACAGAAAACTGAAAGGAGACCAAAGGAGAGTGGTGGAGGAAAAAGGGGAAGTTAAAAGGCTTTTAGAAGGAAATGGGAAGATGTGGCTGCAGATATCTAAATGTTTTTGCAAAGATTTGGTAATGTCTGGATCAAGAGGATGTGTGTTAAATCTAAAGGAGTATGTATGCTAAAATCTATGATATAAGTGCATGTCTGTGTATATATAAGTCTGTTGGTCAGAGTCACTGTTCCATCAGTGATTTTAAAACTCCAGGGTCGTCTTTTCTCTGAACATTTGGAGCTCTTTTTTTTTGCTTTTTCTCCTTTCTTAGAGCCTTTCTATGTTGTTCTTTCAACTTCTGAACACTGGCAAGTGAGGAGACACTCATTTCATAAACTTCATGTCTAGCAGCTTGGAGGTAGGGTGGCCAGCAGTGTTCCTCAGGAACAATTCTGAGCATTTCCCTAACTGAGCTCCAATTCCTCCTCTGAAACTGAAGTGCTTATTTCTATTAATGTGTTCAGAGTGCAGTACGGAACTGTTCAACTCGGTCTCATTTCTGACCTGTAATATAGCATCTCTGTCTCTTGTACCTTTTCAGTAACTTAAAAAGGAACTTAGGAACTTCAGTCCTTTACCCTGCTGCCTGTAAAGGCAAAGTGGCCTTGGGTTTCGTGGTGGGGTTTCTCTCCCAACCCAGGCATTCTCATTTTGAAATTGTACCTGCCTGTCTGTCTTAAACATCTCCTAAGTGTTCTCATTCTTGCTCAAATTCTCACTCAAACCGAAAGGAATCCACCTTTTACCATCTTCCTTCTTCAGGAAGCAAGATTCTCTCTCACTGTGGCAAGGACAGATGTTGCCCAAGAGTTCTGGCTCATTCTGTGCTATCCTGAGCAAGCTAGGTTGACCTCTGTAATGTGTGTAAATTCTGCGTCTTAGAAGCATATTTCTTGTTTTATATTTGGATGGGAGGGTGTAGTAGGATCAGTCTGGTGAGGTTTCATGGTTGATGTCAAAATCTGAAGTTCACCAGCAGTGTTATCCTTTACTATTGTAGTCTTACTAAAATATTCCATAGAGGGCACTGTCACTGCTTCATACGGTGAAAATCGCAGCACAGTGTTTGCTTGAAAAACAAGTTGCACTTAGCTTGCTGTGTCTACGTCACATCTTGCTGTGTCAACCCTCCATCCTGGGTGCTCTGTGGTTCAGTATGTTTCATTTCTCCACTGCCAAAGGAATTAAGTTGACTTCCTTCCACTTTTATGGCCTCAAATGAAGGGATGTCAAGAGCATACCAGGTGAAAAAGTGTTCTTAGTGGATAATTTTAGACCAAAATTCTGGTTTTCATGCATAAAATACATGCATAAAAAAGAGAATTCACAGTTGCAATAAATATTTGCTTGTTGTCTTTTCCTTATGTTCAGGCATTCTTATGGTCCTCATTATGTCATCTAAAGAAATTACCATAGTTTTCTAGGGATAGATATTTTTTGTTGTTCCCTTCAGTATAAATTGGGAGATAGGCATCTTTGATGTATTGGTATTTCAGCAGTAGGAAGGCAAGTTCTCAAGGTGAAACTTTGATTTTTTGCTTTTTTGACTTTCATCTGCATAGGTAATCAATGGACCAATCAATGGATTTCTTTTAACATACAGATAAATTGTATTTTGAATTTATAGATGAGTGTGTTAACAGCACTACATTACAGATGCACTATGCTTGGGGGATGTAATAGTAAGCTAGGATACCATGGCTTAAAGTTGTGTGTCACTGTGTTTCACTTTTTTAGAACAAGAGGATGAAGAAGCCAGTACTGGATCTCATTTAAAACTTATAGTAGATGCATTTCTTCAGCAACTTCCAAATTGTGTCAACAGAGACCTCATAGACAAGGTACAGTCATTTTTTTTCCCAATTTGCAAGCATCTGATGCTAGTTCAAATCAATTGGCCAGATATACAAATTTAAACATCGAAAGTGTGGCAGTAGCTGAATTCATTTTTTTTTAATCTGGAGGACTTTTTTTTTTCTCTCCCACTTAGTAAGCCCTTGCTTTTGTATCTTCTGATATAAAAGTTTGATTTCCATCTGCCTTTTTTCATAACTTATAGTTTGTTTTAACAGGAACAGACTTATTTTTCCTCTATTATTACCTGACATTTATCTAGAGGTTCCTTTTCTCTTGTGCTGATCAAAGGAATCAGTCGAATTGCAGTATCTTTGCATATTTTCTAACTGTGTCAGTTCTAGGCAGAGTTAAGATTTTTTTTCATTCATGGTTGTTCTAAAAGTAGCTTTGTGTAACCCAAGCCTGACTGTGTAGAAGATACTTTTCTAAAAGCATGCTTTATTGTTGTAAATATAAATGCTTTCATTTAAAGGTGAAATTTTGACTTCTTCCTTTATAGGCAGCAATGGATTTTTGCATGAATATGAATACAAAAGCCAATAGAAGAAAACTGGTCCGAGCACTTTTCATAGTTCCTAGACAAAGGTAAGAGCTGGGAGGCAGAAGTGTGGATGCAGCTGTGGTTATTCAGTGTAGCCTGTGTTGTGTGTTCATCATCTCTCTTCCCTCCCAGCAGTAAATCTTCCCATTCTGGCAGGGGAAAAAAACAAGAAGCATATATTTAAATCAGGAGAACTTGCCTTTTTTATAGTCCTGTGAATAGCTGGAGCATGACGTAGGTTAGGAAAGATGACATCTTGTAATATGGTGACTCTGGTACGGTGGGTAAAGCCAATAGCCATTAGACTTTATTGCGTTGTAGCTTCTGGAAGAGAGCTGGTTCTTCACTGGCCAGCTTGGAGACTGCAGATGGAGGAGTTGGAGCGTGGCCTCTCCCATGTAGATTTGTCCATGTAAAGTTTTGCTGTATTTTTCCCTGCTCCCTCTTTGCATACAAAAGGTTCCTGCACTTACATGAAGAGTTTTGCTTAAAGAAATGATGACAAATACGTAAGAAGCATAATATACTTGTGTCTGCTCGGTACTGAACTTAGACCTTAAATAGATGCAGTTTACATAGGTGTAATTAAAAGGAGTCACTTTTCTTGCTTTGCTTTGTCCTGTTCTTAATTTCCCTTGGGAGCTTGCTCTGATGCAGCTTTTGGTTTCAGGTGTTTCATCATCATCTTGCATTTCCTGTTACAGTTCACACTACTTTGATTCCACCCCTTTTTCACATTGTGGGAGAGTCATGTTTTGAGCGCCTGCTTCATAGTCTCAAGGAGACTCCTGTGGACTATTAATCATTTTAAATAAACAAGCTTGTTGTTTTTTCCCTTATATTTAAGCCCTTTGTTTCTACGTTATGTTTTCAGCTTTATTTCCAACCTGTTTCTGCAACCCATTTGTAGTAAGCATCTTCTGTATTAATAACTCTGCATTTCTGACTGTCTTAAAGTGGTGATTTGTTGCTGAATCACATGAACCCAAATCTACCTTGATAGCAGTTCTACGTTTGGAAGGATGTGCTTATAATCATTTACTCTCTTACTCCAGAAAATAGGGATTTGACTAAACAGCCTTCCTCTATCACTATTTAATGCTCAACTTCCAGAGCTTGAAATATGTTTTGTGTTAGCCTGAAGAGCACCTCATTAGAACTAAATTTATGATGTAAAGGAAATAACTTTTATTGGCAGGCTGATAATCACATCAAGAGAAGAGCATTTGTTCAGGACTTTAGAACCATGTTGGATGCAGCAATATAAATCAGCAGGATGATGTAGACTTTTATCTTGAGCTCTTCTTTCATAGAGAATTTTCCATGTGTGCCTGCAGAATGGAAATGATTTAATAGTTGGCCTTTGAACATGCAGTAATATTTGTACTACTGCCTGTATTTCTTCCTTGTGCTGTAGAGGCCGGGTTGTTTGGGTTGATCATTAACTCTTGGAACCTGGTAGAAGATGTGTTGGGTTTGGTTTGCAAAAACTGAAGTGTTCTAGATGATAATGACCTGAAGGAACTTGTTAACATTGTGCACAACAGAAGTAGTAGCTTTCAAACAGAACAAGACAATAGCTTGCAAACCTGCAGTGTGGGGTTCGCAAATCCAAGGAAAGGTAAAATTCCCTGCCTCTGGTGGCATTAGAGCAAAAGGAGATGTTCCTAACCAGGACTATATACTCTCCACTTTGCCACTGATTCTTTATCTTGCTTATGATATATCTCACTATACTTTTTAAATTTTACTTGAAGAAAGTAGAAAATGGGATCAGCCAATCAATGTTTGTGTGAGAACTCAACGCACGGTATAGTCTCAACCCATAGTGTAGACTCAGCGTGTGGTTACATTTGCTGTTTGTCATCTTCTTAAGTCTTGTCTTCTCATAGTTGAAACTAATCCTGAGAATGCTTCTCAGCTGACTTCCTCATTGTTTTTCTTCTAAGTATTTCCTTTCTTTGTCAGATTTTCCTTTTCCTTGCTTTCATACGTTTTTCTCCTGTCTGCTGAGACCCATTGAACTAATTAACTCTCCAGCTTCTAGCTGTGAGATGTCTGCTCTCTGACATAGCTGCTAGGCTGGAGAAACATGTTTAGCTGAGCGAGCTGCTGCTACTGGACTGCAGGCACGATGAAAGTACCAGCTGAACTGCCTGTATATGCAGAGGGTTTGAAAGGGCAGGCTCTCTGAATATTTATGTTCACTGCAGTTGGTAAAGGAGCAATTCTGCTTTCTGTCTTTGAGTCAGTGCTTGTATTACCTGTGGAAAAACTCAGTTTGCACGTAGAATACAGTGCTAAAATGTGACAAATTATTTTAGAGAAAAATACACAGCACTGCTGACCTTCAAAGTTTGCATGCTGTGCATTAAAAATAGTTGTTTACATCAGTCTCTTAACAGAGCCATACTGATAGCCCTTTATTTTCCTGTTACTTCAAGCACACAAAGAAAACAATTTGGGGGTTTTGTTTTCTTTGTAGTTTTTCTCCACCCTAAATTCCAGGGGTTTCTACAGCATCCTTGCAGCTGCTCAAGGAACAGAATGCCAGAAAGCATGTTCAGGAATTTGTGTTTGTTTGCCTTCTTTTAAAGGGATTGAGGAGCAGTGTCCCCATAGGATGCAGAGAAGTTATATGTTTTTCTCACATATTGTGTCCAGGCATACCAGATAATACAGCTTAGATCTAGCTATTGCTAGATGAGATGAGATCTCATCTGAGATAAGATCTTGGCAGCCAAGATGAGATGCTAAGTAACAGTAATTTGTGCTCTTGTGAGAGATCACACTTTTAGGAAATATACAGGCACAGCAGGTGCACCAAGAACTTGGAAAACTGTGTTTTGGAGTTTGAGAACTAGTGTAAACATTTCATTATGGGTCAATTATCATACATTGCTGTCAGGGAACTTTCTTGCTTCTATTAGGGTTGGATAGACTGGCAGAAATAAGTGATTCTTCAAGAAAACTAACTTAATTTGGGAAAAAAAGACACCCTTTTTCCCCCTCAACTAACTCTAAATTAATGTTAGACCAATCCAACATTACCCTGCTCTGTTGACTGCTTATGAATGGAATGCGCTTAAATCTTCAGCTGCAATTCCGACCTCTAACCAAAGGGAACAGAAAGACCTTCGTAAAGATTTTGCATCCTGATTTGCAAGTGGCTTTTAGACGTGCATTGAAGAATTGATTTAAATTGATTTAAATAATAGCATTGTAATTCAGAGCAATAGGATTTGTACTGAAGTGACAGTGCAGTGATTTAATCTGTCCTGCTTGCAGTCTCCGGGCAGCTTTGTGTAATTCTTGTTAGCCAAATGAATTATTTTCCGGGACGGACAGACATAAGTATTTGTCTTCTGTAACCTTGCTAGATTTCTTGGGTTTGTTTTGCAGCGATATAAGAAGTTTAAAATCTCTCAAATCCTAAACAATTCTAGTCAAATCCTAAACAGTACATAAGTTACTTGGTTTGGGTTATTTTTCCATTGCCATATGTGGTGGTCTATAAAGTTGATGGTTTCCTAAGCAAGGATGTGTTTTTCATGGTATGGGAATTTTAGCACTGTCATTGCTTTTTCTTCATTGAGAACTTAACTGCTTTTTGAATATGAAATATTTATGAGGCTTTTGATGCAAGTCTGCAAACCTCTGTATATCTGTGTTTCAACTTGTGAACTTGAGAGAATCCTCCACAATAGGGTCATTTTGGTGGACTGAATTTGTCTTAGCAGTGTTTCAGAGGTCTCTCCTTGTTTGAGGACAAAAATGCTGAAATAGGGGAGTTTGTGCCAAAACAGAGAACAAAACAAAAAACATCTCATTTGAGAGCAGTATGAGAACTCCATAGCACAGCTTCATTCCCACTGAATAATGTGGGTGGCAATTTGCACAGGTTCTAAACAGGTACATCCATTTAATAAATGAATATATTCAAATATATTTAATGGATGTATTTATTTGGATTCTGGCTGTGCAACGCTGTTATGTGTTGCTGTTCCTTCATTCTTCAAGCTGTCTATCAAGTATGACCACAGGTAATGAGCACCCAAAATGTCCCTTTTACTTCTTTCTAATCCCTTTGCTGAAAGAATTCTGGCTACTACAGTCCTGGAGAACTTGCAGCTAGGGATTTAATTGAACAAAGTTGTTGTGTTGTTTATAAACTAGTATTTAATGTTCTCCAGAAAGCAGTTTGCTAAAACACGGTCCGTGTGGCCCCGAGAGCCAGAGTTGACCAGATTTCAGTCCAAGTTGTCTTGGCAAAAAGAAAATGGTCCAGAGTAGAGGCTTTTAGTTACGTTACCTGACATTCATGAGGGTTGAAATGGGCTTCATAGCATAAATACCTCAGCTGTTGCAAAGCACAGTGTGGGCTTGCTTCGTAGTGCAGGAGAGCAGGAGCAGAAAGCCATCCCGTGGCTTTTGTCCATGAATTTCTGCCCCTTCTTTATCAAGAAATCCAAAATCTATTGCGAGAAAAATCAGGCTGCACAAGCCTGAGCACAGTACCAGTAGATGGTGCCACTTGCACTGCAGTCTCTCCGGTTTTAAATGCTGGTTTTTCTCCCCTGTGCGAGTGCAAACAGATTCAGTCTCTGACTGCCAGTTTCACAGTAATTAACCCAAGGCTTTTCCATCTTAGATTTCACCTGCCTAGAAATATCCAGGCATAGCATTTTTCCCCATGAAGAAACCTTTTGTGTTCTGTGTTGGAGCACCAACAATGGGCTCTCAGATTGAGTTTTTCCCCAGGTGTGTTGGGTTTACAGAGATGAAATTATTAGCTCCTAGCAGGCAGGTACATGCTCAGATCTGAATACAACTTTTTGCTGTTTGCTTTGAAAGCAATACCATTAAAAAATCCCCTTGATTAAAACATGCCCCTCAACTCGACTGAAGTCTTCATTGAGTTTAGTTTGTGTGTGTGAAGCAAGTGAGACCTTTACTTTTCTGAGTTAATAGCTGGACATTTAATAACATGGTAGTAATTTGCAGAGGTCATCCTTGACTGTGTTTTTTCAACAAGCTTGGAAAATGTAAATACTGGTTCTGTTACTGGTTAACAAGAAGGAGTAAAAACCTATTAAATAGGTAACTGGGATACCTATAATGTCTCACCAGGAATTTTATGTGTTGTTAGCAGGCCACTTCATACCTGGAAAGGACAAAGGTATATTCCAGTTTTGCCCATACATCATGTAAATACATAATGATCCTTTCTGTATATGGATGCTGTAGATCTTGGGAACATGCTGCAAAATCCTTTTCCCCTCTGTTTTCTACTGCTCTTGTGCAATATGCTCTTTACTTTGAGGGGATTGTTTTGCTGCTGTCCTTGCCCTTGGCTCTAGTCTCATTCTTGTAACAGGCAAGCTCAGTGTATATTTATTTCTAACTTGCTTTTCAGAATTTTCTGGCCGTATCTTTATTTTTTTTGTCTGACAGTAAAGGAAACATTGATCCTTCATAAAGGGCAGCCCAAAGAAAGATCCATTTTCCAATACTCACAATTTCTCATTTTAATTAAATGTAAATTTAAGATGTCCCTTTCTAGTTAGGACAGTATTTTTTTCTTAGAGTTCATTTTCTATTTCCCCCAATAGTATGTTTGTAAATAACTTTTTTTTCTACAATTTCCTTGTCATAATACAGCTTGTGCATGAGATTTGTGCAGTTGGTTTCTGCATCTATAAGTGGTGTACGTGCACATGCAGGCAAAGCAGCTCTGGGTAGTCTTCTCTCTCCTATTATGTGATACCACAAATCAGCCTTTAAAGGCATTTCTCCCATTTTTGCAAGCCAATCAAGTCTGTGTTTGGGAGAAACCAGTACAATCTAACAAAGTTATAAATTGCATCACTTCAGAGTTTCACCAGCTTAAAAATAAAGAAGTTCTTGCCTTACTAGTTAGTTTTGCTGCTACTATATTTTTTGAGTAATAGCAACTGCAGTTGTCAGAATGCAAAATTACAAAAATTCTTGAGATAGGCGTCTTAGTTTTCTTTGTATTTTGAAATTTCTGAAATATAATAAGTGGTATGGAGAAAAAACTACCAATTCTATAGTTAAGACAGTGGTTGGCATTTCATTTAAAACAGTGAATTTGAAAGGAAAACGATTAGGAAGCATTCAAATAGGGTGGGGTAATACACATTTTTTGCACTGTTATTTTAAAATGATATTGTAATTTACAGTATGAGCTAGTAAAAATATACGTATATAATTGTCAGTATATACACAATCATCCTCTAGAACATAAATTAGCTTTGTATTTTGCCGTCACAACTTATATGTGTGTGTGTAACCTTTGTTTTGCAGGTTGGATTTGCTGCCGTTTTATGCGAGACTGGTTGCCACGTTGCATCCCTGTATGTCTGATGTAGCAGAGGATCTTTGTTCCATGCTGAGAGGAGACTTCAGGTTTCATGTATGTTTTGCTAGTTTG
>VZSG01000086.1:648543-670285 GCA_013398315.1 Nothoprocta pentlandii | reverse complement strand
TATATATATATATATACACATACATATACACACACATATATGCATTGTTTGTAGTGTCATCTTCATTCTCTAATGTTAAATAAAATGAGTCTGAATTGTTACATGATAAAACAATGACAACAAAACTGAAAAAAATGAGCTCAACTGCAGAGCTCTTTTATGTTTAATAACTTAAAAATGTAATCAGTTTATATATCAGATTATGGCCTGTACTAATAGCAGCCTTCCCCACAAGGTTACTGTTGCAATGTAATTAATGAAAACATCCATTAATTCTTAAGCATCTATTCCTTTTTAACAGGAACAATTAATGTTCAGCTGTATGATGAAAGCTAAAATTTTCATTGCTTGCAGATGACTTTAAATGTTGATTCTTCCGCTATATTTTAAGTTTTTTAATAGATTTAGTTACATTATTCAGTGATGACCACTTCAGTGTTTTGAGGTTTGCTTTACAGATTTTGAAATCTTTTTTTTTGTGATATTGTCAGTGAAGTAATACATGAATTACTAAAATTAGTTCAAGTTCTTTTTTTTAAGCTCTTTAAAATTATCTGTCATTTTCTTGAAGACAGTTATTTTGGAAGAATATCATAATTTGCATTTTGCTGAACTTGATTACACCTAGAAGAGCTTGGGCATCAGTTACTAGAATTGTGTGGAGGGGAACAAGGGAGGGACAGTTGGTACTTTGTTTAATGTCACCTGATAAGACCCTCAGTGTTCTGGGCTTTAGAGACTCTACCAGTGGTCTTATTGATGCAGAGTCCAGAATACCAGCCCACTACCACTGGCAAAGGGGAATGGCCAAATTAGTGTTTCTGTAACTCTTGGTATGTTAGAGGACTGAGTTTTCCTTGGGAAAGGGGGTGGAAAAGTGCTAAACCTTCTGAAGAAGCAAAATAGTAGAGAAAGGTTTCAGAAATCCAAAGATTAGTATATAAGGAATCAAAAATTTCTCAATTCCCAAGCTTACAAGGTACTTGAGTTGAAAGTAGTCTTGAGATAAAGGTGTTTTTGATGACCTAAAATCAAATGCTTTGTCCTTTTTGTTTTGATAGGTGAGAAAAAAGGACCAGATCAATATTGAAACAAAGAATAAAACTGTGAGATTTATTGGTGAGCTTACCAAATTCAAGATGTTCTCCAAAAATGATACTCTCCACTGTTTGAAGGTAGGTGTTGTAATATTTGTGGGCTGCTGTACCTGCTAGAGAATGCATATCCATCCCATTCCCCTTTGTGCTCCTACTGCTGGTCTTATTAATTCATTATATATGGTGTTTTAAATGTCTGCTGATTCTTCAATAAAGCATCTTCAATAAAGATGCTTTATTATAGTCATTCTTAGAATGCTTTAATTCAATGATAGCATATGTCTATTAGAATACACTTCTGTCTTTGTACAGTAGAACCAAATTGTTAATGATTTTTCCATCTAAAGGATATTAGTATTTCTATTTATACATCCATTATATGTTGGATAGAATATTATTGATATTACCCATATGTTGTTATTTGTTGCAAAGCTGGAATTGAGCTTTTCTTTTGGCTGAGTTGATTTAAGTTAATGTTGTAATGAGTAACCAGTAGGTAGAAGGGTAGAAGCAGAAAACTTCTCACTTGTTGCAGAGAGAGGCTTATTTGTTATCATAGAAAGTACTTTTGAGGAACAAAATCAACCTTGTAAAACATTAATCTCTTAAGTATGTCATCTTGATTTGTATATTGATAAATATTCAATTGTATCTTGAATGTAAAACCCTGAATTCAAAGAGGACTATAAAAAAGTGAAAATGAAGGGGTGAAATCAATTGGATATTCTATATTCATTTTGAAGGAAAAAGAGTGGGGAAAAACAGGTATAAAGTGGAGGAGATAATTAATTTTCTGGAGTGCAAAAAATGTGTTTAACGCAATGTTTTCTATATGAATATGCAACAGATGCTTCTGTCAGACTTTTCTCATCACCACATTGAAATGGCCTGTACCCTGTTGGAAACCTGTGGAAGATTCCTGTTCAGATCACCAGAATCCCACTTAAGAACCAGTGTTCTTCTGGTAAGAGATGAAAACTTATTGAGGGGAGAGCATGTACTGAACAAAGCTAATTATTTCTTTTATTCTCTCACTTCGCGATGCTTTCTGTAACAATCACTGCAATTAATATCTTAAACAGCAGTTATGATATTTGATTAGGAATACATGAAAACCTTAATGAAGTTTTATCACGAGTGCACAGGAAACATAACCTTTGTGATGCTCTGAAGATCGTACTCAACTTTAATACAATTTTAGTGCCACCAGACTCCGGTCTTACCTTGGAGATTCATAAAAACTGAGTCAGGTACAAGAGGAAAAAAATGGTTCTTTTCTGAAATGTTGCTCCTTCCCATGGCACGGAGGGTGTTGATATGGACAATTTTTCAGATACATTCAAGTCCAAGGCTGCTTTGGTGTCAGCATTTACCTGCATTCCCATGGATTTGTATTATCTTCCTTTATGCAGCCTGTCCAGGGCTGTGCCAGCTCTCAGACTGCACCTCCAGGGAGAAGAGCGTGCTTAAAATATCCTAGAGATATCCAGTTGCCCTTTAAATCTGCTCCCCACTTGAAAGAAAGCATAAATAGAGGACTAAATCTCTGAAGTAAAAAGATACTGCATTCCAGATACAAAGAGTACGTTTGGATGATGTGTAGCCCTTCGCAGACGGGGCAGAAAATGAGGGTGCAGTTGAAGGAATGTGAAGGCTGAACCTGGGTGTGTGTGTGTGTGTGTGTGTGTGTGTGTGTGTGTGATGATGCTATTTGAGGATGAAAGGGCTAGCTGATAAAACAGATGATAACGACAGCCTCTTTACCTCCAATTAAAATAGTCCAAGTAGGAGGTTTCTGTTTTCTGGGAACCCTATTCTGGGGTTGTAAGTATGAAGAACAAGTTTGTGAAGGTTTGAAACTATTACAGAAATTGGGATTTGTACTTAAGGTGAGAACAGAAATGTTATCTGCATGTCTAGGCCAGTACCAGCAAAGATTTAAACATAATGAAAGGATTAGCATTGAGTCTCTGATTTTTGATGTATAAATTTTAGCCCTGAATAATGTGTCTTGGCTTGAGAGCAGCTGGTAAAATTCTGTGTCCAAAATAAGGGACTGATTCAAACATGGTCCGGAAAAAGTGTTTTAAGATGGATATCAACATTAGAAAATTGCATTAAAACCAGAATCTGCTTAAGCAGTTACAGACAAGCTAATAAACCACTTTGTTTATATTAGAAGTCTGGCTAGACTGTTCAGGTTCCCTTCTGACCTTCCAATCTGTGCAGTAAACTATAGACCTATCAGCAATATCAACAGTAAGCAAGCTGTTTTTAAAGAAATTATTCCCTAGCCTTGTAGAAGAAAGGGAATGATGTTTTCTGTTGCGGAAGTGAGTGGTTAGGAATCTCTGTGTAGAGGCACAGCTGTGTAGGAATCTCTGTGTAGAGGCACAGCTCTTCAGCGCTGTAAAACACCATTTTATTTCTCCTATCCTCATCTCTTATCTTAGCAAAGACTAGGCTTACGCTCGATGGGTATTTCTCTTGTACCCATGTCCTCCCTACTCATTCTGCAGAGTTAGTAGTAGCAGCCTTTGCTGTGTACTTTGGTGTATTGGTCTTTATTATTTCTTTCTTCCCACAACAGCCCTTTTCTTTCCAAACCTTTTGTTCATCTGGTTATAACCTTGACTGGTAACTTTTACTTCAGAGGTGTAGTTGCAAAAAGAAGGGGCTGAACACATTCACTCCCCATTTTTGCCTCGCAAGAATGTAAGGAGGTTCCTGCCAGGTCATTTCTCCAGCCTGTCGAGGTCCCTTTGAAGAGCAGATCAACCATCTGCTCTGTCAACCACTCCGGCCAGTTTTGCACCACCTGGGCACTTGCTGAGGATGAATTGAGCCCCACCAGCTCTTATCTCGGTGCATGTGTCTGCTAGTACTGCCCTACTGTCAAGACAGAGATCTGATTTGGACTTAAATAGTATTATACAAATTGGATCATAGGTTTATGGAACTGGTCAGTGTGGACTGTTGAAAAGATGACTCTCAAGGCAAATTAATAGAGATCTTGTGGAAAAAAAACGAAGTAGGTGTAAAGCCAATCTTAGCAATGAGTGTTACAGATGGAGTTAAGGCCTGTTGATTTTCCAAATAATTATTAACCTTAATCTTTGCTGCAGAACAGGCTGTATGTCTAATATTGAAGCTAATATTGTTTTATTGTGGTGTGCAAGAAAATCCAAGTCAAAAATGACTTTAATTCTTCCCCTTCAATTAATTATGTTGCACAAGACAGCTGCAGACAGTTGAGGACTACCTGACTTTATTTCAGAGAAACTTTTAATAATTCCATTGGACTATGTGATGTTTTGCATATTATTTCAAGATGTTTTAACAGCAGGAATAGAAAAAAATCATTTCAGCGGATAAAGATATTTCGTTAATACTTATTTTTATTTGGGACAATTTTTTTTTCTACTACTCATTCTATTTTTCTTCTTGGGATATCTTTCAAATTTGATGTCCTTTTTGCAGTTTTAAAATACTACTGTGAAGCCAGCATGGCTGTCAGATTGCTCTGTTGATAAGGTTTTAAAAAAAGATCCTTCAACTCGAACAGCTGTTTCAAATAGTCTTTTCCAGCTGTAATGCACTATCACTTGTATTTACTACATTTATTATTTAAAGCCATACAGTGACTCAATGCAGGGGTGCTGTTGTATAGATCAAGTGGAACCTGTAAGAAAATGCTGATTTTTCACTATGTAAGACAGCCTTTGACAAAAATTTGTTGTTTATAGGAGCAGAATGCACCAGTTGGGGTTGTATGCGCTATGGGCAGAGATGTTTTGTGCCCAGTTCCCCTTCCCACCCTCCTAACACTTTAGCCTGGACACTTTAGTGTTTTCCTGGTTTCACCTGTTTTTGTAAAAGGCTGGGTTTTGTCTGTTTTGTCTTTTCCTGCCTATAAAAGCAAAGGGCCAGAGTAGCAGATTAGTTTAAGCAATTTAATCTTCAGGTCTTGCTTTTATCTCTGCAATGCATCAAATTTTTGTTGTTATTGTGGACATTTTACTGCTATTTTTTTTTCTGCCTGACCATCTGTCTTGACACCTTAAATGAAAAAGGACCGAAAGGAACACGGATGCTTAAAAGGGTGACGACTTTTCGTAGAGATTAAGATTAATGACAGCCTAATAACGCCCTCTTAAAGAGTTACCGTACATATTTGGGAATGCTTGGAAAATAAGAATTTATAGTATTTTTTAAACGGGAGGATGGCACGTTATCTTTTCTGAGAAGAAACAAAAATAATTATAGCCCGTTCTTAAAACATAACAGAATTTTTATAACACCAGAAAATATATAAATGATGTAGTTTTAGTTTAAGATCTTATTTGTGAGTCCTTCTACTGCCTTCTCTATCATGTTTTGTTTTATATCTCTATCATGTTTTTTTTTTTAATCAAAATTCTAAGAAGTATGTAGAGCTTTAATCTACCTGATTTTGCTGAAATGCATCTTTAAGGTCCTGTTTTTGTTGCAGGCTCATCTGTTTGGGTCAATGGCAACAGCGGATCCATGTAATAAGAAAAATGGTATTGCTTAAACCATCAGTATAAACTTTCTTGAGCCTTGTACTGTTATGAGATATAGGCTGGCTGTCTTGCATTGATTCATTAGGCTTGGGCACAGAAATCAATATTTTAGGTACTTAATGTTAGTCAAGTGGTTTATAACTCTCGTGAACCAAAGGCAGTTTTTGTATAAACAGGAACACTTAGATTTCCAGTCATCAAATAACTCTTCTGAAACCTATTTGGAGGGATTCTTTGTAAAAACAGGGATTGTAAATAAAAGTGATCTTACAAATAGCACAGAACATATGTATATGCTTGTCCTTTGTTCTCTATGCTCAAAGTTATTTTTTTCTAGAACCCCTCACATTTCTTTATTTTAAACTTAGCAATAAAAGCCTTTTGTTTGAAGGAAAAAAAAAAGTTGCCTCTCAACATTTTAAACTGACCCTTTGGATTTGTTTCCAGGAACAAATGATGAGAAAAAAACAAGCCATGCATCTTGATGCCCGCTACGTTACCATGGTGGAAAATGCCTACTACTACTGTAACCCTCCTCCAGCTGAAAAAACTGTGAAGAAGAAGCGCCCTCCCTTGCAGGAGTACATTCGGAAGCTCCTTTACAAGGACCTCTCCAAGGTCACCACAGAGAAGGTATATGTTTGATGTCTTTATTTCACTTCTTTTTATATGAACTGCTTTAGTGTTAATTTTTGGAGAGACAGGGGCAGTATTTTTTTAGTTGCAAGTTAAAGGGATTGTTTTTATCTTTGATTAAGGGAGTTCTGGTTCTTCTGCCATACTACATAGGTACTGTAGCCCTGGACCTGAATTCTCTATAGTATTAAATAGAGAATAAAATAACAATCTTTGTTAAATATATGATCGTCAGAAAAAAGAGAAGAGACCACAGTTAGAGAGTTATAAGAGTAAAGAAATTCTGAAACAGATTTGAGCAGTTTGGTTAGTAGCTAGAGGACACCAGCTTTGTTGCAAACCTGATTTCCATAGCCGAGTTTTCCATAGCTACTCTGGAAATGGAGGATGTTTGGAAAAAGGAGATCACTTGTAGATGCATGTAGGGATTTCATCCCAACCATGAGAGATAGGGAATGAAAGTGAATAACACTTAAGAGGTAAAATTTCAAATAAACTTAATTTAAAATTCCATTTAGGTCCTGAGACAGATGCGCAAGCTGCCTTGGCAGGATGCAGAAGTGAAAGACTATGTCATCTGCTGTATGATTAACATCTGGAATGTGAAATATAATAGTATTCACTGCGTAGCCAACCTCTTAGCTGGGCTGGTCCTTTACCAGGAGGATGTTGGGATCCATGTTGTGGATGGAGTGCTAGAGGATATTCGCCTAGGAATGGAGGTAAAAGCTATCCTTTTTATAAAGCCATCCTGATCTATTCCTTATGGAAAGGAAGAAAACAATAATATAGTCATGCTTACAGAAAAGATTCCTTAGATTTGGGAGTTTTTTTTGACTGCTGACTTTTGTACCTGCCTTTCAGTTGTTTCTTCCTTCACAGTACAGTCACGTTCATGCAGTTTCAAGTCGCTTTGGAAACCAGCCCATATTTTGATAGAGGTTTTAATTATTTTTTTTTCTGGGGAATGAAATACCACAGGCTTCAGATTGTTATATGTATTTGAAGGTCTACGATACTTTCTAGCTGGCCATATTTCCTAACTGTCTTCCCTGCTTCTAAATATGATGCGATGCATATAGACCTACAAGTCTTTTATTAAATTCTGACAATTGTTTATACTGTTTTTTCCCCTAAAAATATGTTTATAAAGATTCTGTTTCTTTTTACACTGAGGTCAATGTGTGTTTTGGGGGACTTCTTGCTTTCTTTAAGGTTAACCAGCCCAAGTTTAACCAGCGGCGGATCAGCAGTGCCAAGTTCCTGGGGGAGCTTTACAACTACCGGATGGTGGAATCAGCTGTCATATTTCGAACTCTGTATTCGTTCACGTCGTTCGGAGTGAACCCTGATGGCAGCCCCAGTCCCCTGGACCCTCCAGAGCATCTCTTCAGGATTAGGCTAGTCTGTACCATCCTGGATACCTGCGGACAATACTTTGACAGAGGATCCAGTAAACGAAAACTTGATTGCTTCCTGGTATACTTTCAGGTATAAATTAACTGAACTTTATATAGCTTAATAGTTTTCTTTAACAAGTTAATGTATTTAAGGTGCTTATCTATCTTTCTGAATGCTTTCTAGAACTGTGATTTTTAAAATCCTCTTAATTTTGTAGCTGTTTGGTTTCAAAGTGAAGTATGTCTTCAGTTGTGTGAAACGTTGGTCCAACAACTGCAGAAAACGGGGTAGCAGTTGGTGCTCTGAGGTTTTAGGCAGCCCTTCAGAGGGCTTTTGCCAACTGGAGAAGTAGGTTGGTCGAAATGAGCAGTTTTGTACAGGAGCTGGGTAGTTGGCTGCTTCTTGGGGTGCCCAGTGCAAGTCACAGCAGGGCAAGTCATGACTTAGACATGAGGGTGGCCAGGGAAGGTTTCAGAGTGAAAGGGTTTAAACACTGGGCCAGGTTGCCCTGAGAAATGTGGAATTCCAGCCCCTGGAGTTAATGCCAAGACTTATTGGACTTACTTCCTTTTTCCTTCTGCTTCTTTCTTTAAGCAATATTAATACAGAGATATTAAAAAAAAAAAAAAAAAAAAAAAAAAAAAAAAAAAAAAAAAAAAAAAAAAAAAAAAAAACTTGGGCCATTGGAATCCATATGCTTAGTTATCTGTATAAGAGATGAAAAAAATATATAAGTACTCCATTTTAAACCTATAATAAGCCATTTTAAAACTAAAATAAACCTGGCACGAAATAAGTCATATTTTTTGCTACACCTTAACATTTGAACAAGTGTGTATCTTGACTATGTCACCTTTTAAATGTTTCTATTCACATTCTTTTTTTCAGGTACAATTTTGTAGCTCCTTGTTCTCAAATTCTGCTTTTTATGCTAATTTGTTAAAAATTTTGCATAACTGCCAGCTAAGTCTGCACTTTATAATAGCTGAAGTCTTGAACCTCTTGCTCTCTGTGTGGTTTCTCCCTTTCCTTGCCCTTTCCCCCTTTATACTAAGTATTAGGAAACTGAATTTTCTTTAAAATGAAAAGGAGGATTCGAAAGCTGAAGTGGGTAGCTGCTAAGGACACATCTCTCACCGGAAGGAGTTGATCCTTAGATGCGTTCACATCAGCCCTTTTTGGTTCAGTCTTTGCACTTTTAGTGGTTGTTATGATATCCTGATGTCTATGGCTCCAACGTAAAGGCAGGATAAAAATGAAAATCCAGGTTTTAAACAATACGAGTCTTTAATGGTTTTATTTAGTGCCTTCGAAATACCCAATAGTTACATGAAAAGAACGATCAATTATTTGAAGCCTTTTATGTTGTTGGGCTGCATTTGCTTAGTAGAAATTGCAGGGTTAAATTAGTTATACAGCTTAAAATGTCTGCACACACGACTTATTTGAATACTCTGTATTCTAGCGCTATGTTTGGTGGAAGAAGAGTTTGGATGTTTGGACAAAAGACCATCCATTTCCTATAGACATTGACTATATGATCAGTGATACCCTGGAACTGCTGAGACCAAAGATAAAGCTCTGCAATTCTCTGGAAGAAGCTATCAGACAGGTGCAAGACTTGGAACGAGAATTCCTAATAAAATTAGGTAAGGATATTAGGTAATTAGGTAAGGATTAGGTAAGGTGAAAGAGTAGTTGTCTATTTGACAAATCCTAGGTTTCTTTAAGTTATCATTTCCATTTTATTGATACATAACTTCTGTTATGTAGAGCTGATTTAGCCTGATGAAGCTTTCTTGGTTTTCCAATGTCAATACTATGATCATTTAGTGCATATATAATAATATGATGAAAAGGGTAAGAAAGAAAGCTATGAACCTTCTCAGGAAAAAAAATAGGGACTTCTCCAAAAAGCGCAGGGTATCTGCCCTTTCTGTTCCTGGAACTGTGGGTTGATGAGCACTGATTTAATCCACCCTAGTGCTCAGCTTCCTTGGCTGTTTGCAGCTCTCTTCCTTCCCCAGTCCTGGACTTCACCAAAGCTACTGTTAAAGAGTTTTAGCGTGAAGCTACAGTAAAATAGAGAGAAAACATGTTTTGCTTTTAAAATGATGTCACATACTTTTGTGTCTTCTGTTTCCCTTCAAATAATTTTTTTTTTGCTGGGCTTAATTTTCAGTAGCAGCAAGAGAATGATGTTTTTGATGTAATTAATTGAGCTTTGCTTGGATTATTAAACTGTTATTTTTTTCATGGCAGTCTTTTTATATGTAGATTTCAGATTTTTGCAAGTATTAATTAAAGCCTTATAAGCACTTCTAGTTAGGTCCAATTTTCAGAATAATGTTTTTATCCACTGGGATGAGTTTATGCAGTTGCCAGCTTAAATGTTGCAACTTGCATTTTAGGAGGAATTCGTGTTTTTAAAGTGCTGTTCACTTAATAGACATACTTCAAAATTAGCTATATAATAACTGAGATGCAGGTGAAAAATTCATTATGGTGTGATCTTTGATCTCAAAACTAGCCAAGCTTGGAACTAGCCACACAAATCTTAATATTGTTTTGAAAGATGTTCAGCACTTTTTTTTTTCATGCAGATTGTGGTGACTCTGCTCTCTGAGTCACTGCTGTTGCAGCAGTTGAGCTCTATGTGGCTTAGTGGGGTTTCTTCACCGAGTACTCGCCAGAGTTGAAGAATAACCATTTAAAAAGTTTGATTTTCTGGTATTACTGAATGAATGAATGAATTACGCCATGAAATCTGTGCACGTGCTGGGCTGGTGCTAGAGGTGATGAGCTCTCCTCTTGAGAGATCTGGTGGTTATCTGCCTGTCACATCCCACCAAGGCATCTGGAGGTGACACAGAAAAGATCTAATGTCCCCCTCCAAGCCCCTTCTCTACTGAGAATTCAGAATTGTGGTTAAGAATGGTGAACACTGTTTGCTCCTGAAGCTGAGGAATGATTTGGGCTGAAACTGCTTTATCAAGGTGTATAAACAGTACCATATCGTACTGTTTTGAACTTAAAAGTTCAAAGCTTAAACTTGTGAGTATCATTCATAAATTGAGTAGAAGTAGACTTTAAACCATAGTATTTGATTGAACAGATGCAATGACAACTAGATACTCTGTTGTTGAATTCGTGGTATATCTGTGATTCTGCGGTATATCTCTAGATAACAGTACTTGTTTGGTAGCCTGTTTGGTCTGAAAACCTCCAAAATGTTGAAATGTTTATCCTCTGTGTGCTACTAGTGCCATTGTTAGTGTTGTTACAACACCCAGGATTGTGCAATAAACTAGGATATATCAAAGCAAGTTTCTCTTCCAAATGATCTACGAGTTGATAGCTGTGCAGGACTTTCTCAAGTGGAGTTGCTGTAATCCTCCTTGTGCTGGGTTTTTTTTTTCCTTTCCTCTCTGGAAACTTTCAGGACAAGTCAGCAAGAGTTTGGAAGCAAAGACTTCAGTGAGCCAAGCTCTTCTACAAGTCCCCTTTTATAGTCTTAACTATTGTAAAACCAAGACATTTTTCCCCAAACACATATGTACAGACATGAGCAGAGAGCGAGTGGCCTGTGATCACGGGCTCCAAGTCTCCATTCACTGCTTGAGAATATTTTATTTTATGACGGAGAACAGACAAGGAGTGCCAGGAGCCCACAACTTACATACTCTTTCGCTGTTCCAAAGCCCTAAGCTAACTGTTAACCCTAAATATAGGGTTTGTACATTTTTGAAATATGAATGACAACATGTATAGCGAGGGTGTTTACACCTTAACTGTTTTTTTTTAAAAATTACTGGCTTAGATCTGCTCTCTTGCAGAAGGCTCTGCTTCTTGCAAGCTCGAGCCATGATCCTCTGGAGGATTGAGTGGCTTTGGAGATTAATGTAAAAAATTTATGCATGTGTGAAAAGAGTACTGTGTGCTGGAAGCTTGTTCTGTCTTGCATTGATGCCAGCAATAGCTGTTTTTTTAAAAAACTTCAATTTTCTGAATTTTGGAACCGTGCTGAATTCTTAAATATGTTCTCTGAAAACAATTTTGATAATCTGTCCCAAAGACTAAATTGGACACGGAAGTGGTGCTTAATTCTTGCAGCTGTGTAACATATTGTGATGCTCTAAATCAGAATTAAAATTACTTTTCATCATGCTTTCCAAAAGCCTCTAAAATTTCAGATGTTAGAGTCATGGTGTTAAAACTTACTTTTCCCTTACTGAAAGAACAGTCCTGTGTGTAAGGAGGATGAAGACACTGAATAATATTTTTGAAAGGGACGCTAATTTCTCACTCTATGCAGGCAACTTTATTCCATCCTCAGAGATTTAAATGTGTAACAAACCTTTCTGAAAGGCTTCGTTAAGGGCTGAGAAGCTGACTTTCTTAAAATGGCTAATAGACCTATAGCAAGTTGAAGTACCGTCATCTGTCATTTCTATATTGACAGAAACATTGGAAGGGCTCAAATGCCAATATTGTTTTAAAGAAGCCTTTCTCTGAAATCTTTGAAGTAGTTTTGGAGGAACTCAAGGTTCTCTTGAAGTGGCCTGAAGTGCTAAAGTGGATATTACTGAGGCCTGGTGCCTTCTCGAGACTGTTATTTTTTTGTACCGTGCCTTTTGCTAAGGTTACACACGGGGGTTTGGGACGTTTGGGATCCACTTGTGTAGTGCAGCTTTGTGGTCACTGTTCTGTGGAAGTTTCTACACATTCTTCATAAAGCCCCCTCCCTTTTTGAGAGGAAATACCGTCTATTTGGAAACTGCAAATAATTATACATAAAAAATGCTTCATTCCAGAGCCAAATTTATGATCCGTTGGAGGCTTCCTTAGTGCTTGATAGCATTAAGTTTAGTAGTAGACTTTTGAAGTGATGGTAACTTTAAGCGCTTTAATGGTATTGGTTTGTTGTTTATTCTGATTTTTTTTTTTGTTGATCGTGTTTCAAATTTCAGGACTCGTGAATGACAAAGATTCCAAAGATTCCATTGCAGAAGGAGAGAATCTAGAAGAGGATGAAGAGGAAGAAGAAGGTGGAGCAGAGACAGAGGAACAATCTGGAAATGAAAGCGAAGTAAATGAACCAGAGGAAGAGGTGGGCTCAGTCGTTTGCCTTGCTTTGCATTAGCCTTGCATTTAAAGAAAGAATCAACAGCCAATAATTTGAGACCCCTTGAAGCTCTTGTGTGAAATGTGGATGTGCACAACCAAGTTTGATGGCACTGTTTCTGTCCTAGTCACCTATATATGCCAACTGAATACAAATTGAGGCTTATTCCAGAAAAATACAGCATAAACTTGAACCTGGCACTGTGCTCAGGCCACCAGGAATTGTGTTTAAGAAACTTAAAAAATAAGTTTTGTGGCATAAATCACTTCCAGAGCCCTTCCTATAACTTCCGTAGCAGCAAATGTATTGACTAGATGTCAAAGCCATCATAGGAAAAACAACAGGTGTCCAAAGTGTGCCTGTATAAAATGAGTAAATAAAAGATATATTGTGTCTATCAACCTTCCTTGTTTACTGTACCACTAATCTTTTACATTAAAAGTGGTCTGGCCAATAGAAGCAGCAGGCATGTACACAGAAATTCCCTCTTGTCACTGTGACACAGCAAAGTTGATGTGCTAATGGTAGTATTATGGGAAAATGAGTTTATTAAGGAAATAGGAAGCAAACAAAACATTTTATTGTGGCATTTGAAACAGAGAATTTACTCTAAGTAGCTATATTAAAATAATCTTCTTGCAGTTTTTTTTTTGATTAATCTCTAGTGACTTGGTCTCTTTCTTTTTTCTTTCTCTCTTCTTACAATTGGGTATTAGTAAATCCAGTCTACTAATACCCAATCTACACCCTAACGTCTGGTTTACTAATAAGCGTTCCTTCAGTTTTGAAGTTTGTCTCACTTTGTGCCTTTGCCTTAAAAATACTAGTACCATTATGGGCCTTTCCAAACGGTCTCTTCCGACCCTCCTGTTTAATGCAAGGTCACCTGCAGCAAGTTGCTCGGGGCCATTCCTTTCTGCAGCCTGTCGAGATCCCTGGTGGATCAGCCACTCCTCCCATTAAACATTTTTTAATTTTTATTCCTGTAAATGCCAAATAAGGCTGAGTTCAGGCTTTGAATTACTAAGAAACACTAAAAATAAAGCTCAATATGCCACTCTGCTATATCTGAGCTGTGACGGGGAGATGTAGAGAATGAGTACAAGGAATTGGACACAAGTGGATTTTTTTCAAGCAGAAATGTGTGTTGGGGTTATTTCTCCCTGGAACTGGACAGCAGCACATTGTCAATGAAGATGAGTAAATCAGTTGCAAAGTGCTTTGTATTCTAATAGATATAAATAATAAATATGTGTAACTATCTTTAAAATAATCAGAAAGTATATTGTCATAGGGTTGGACTTGAATGATCTTATAGGTCTTTTCCAACCATAATGATTCTGTGATTCTGACTTTTAAATATTGAATATTCCAGGAGGGCTCTGACAATGAGGAAGAAGAGGGTGAAGAGGAAGAGGAAGAAAATACTGATTACCTTACGGATTCCAATAAGGAAAATGAAACAGATGAGGAGAACACAGTATGTATGACTTTTATTTTTTTACTTTTTTTTTTTATATAATTGAGTTGACTTTTGGCATCTTTCTTTTACTGAATCTTTTTTTAGCCAATGCTGCTCGTAATTTGCCTTGAAAAAGAACATAAGGACACTCCCCACTGTTTTTTCAGATGCATTTTTGAGCTTATTTTTGTATTTACAAGCTTTCATTATTACCTTCTGTCAGCATTCATGCCATCATGACACTATTAGATGATGTTGTGGTAGGACTGTGTGTTTTAGCTGGACTGGACCAAGTTGTATGATAGTTTTGCCATGGTAGGAATAGTGGCAAATTGGTAAGTTACAACAAAGTAAATTAGTTGTTCTGCAGTACACCTCAGAAGTGAAAAGGAGACGAGCCAAGAAGAGCAGGATTCTTGTAGCAGGGATTTGGAGGAGGCAAATCACAACATCTACAGCAAAAGAACCCAACAGCTCCTGACTTGCATAGGAAGTACTCATCAGAGTAACAAGATGAGGTGCTAACCTGAAAAGCTGTATATAAAAGCAGGATTTTTTGTGTCTGTGCTGTTAGTCAATGTCCTGGAGAGACTTCAGTGTTGCTTAGAGCATGGGAACAAGCAGCATTGCTATGAACAGCTGAAATGAGTGAGGTGGGAAACTAATTCCAGTATCTCCTGAATGATGGTTTTTGTTTGTTACGAGGCAGCTCTTGAAACTACAAAGAAAAGAAACTTGGAAGCTGAACATGATTTCCAAAGAACTTATTCAAGACATTCTTGTGCTAACAGATGCTCACAGCCAGCTGCCCGACTCTGTTCTAATGTCTTACAGTGCAGATGTTGTTGACCTAGGAAAAAATTCATTTGTAAGTCTTGGGATAAACAGTGATGCAGGTCCCACTGTATAAGCATTATCTGTCTACCAAGAGGCATGTTAAGTGAAGTTTTGGTCAGATGAAGCTTTCTAAATGCTTTCTAAATGCTGAAGGACAGTCTTCTTCCTGAAGAAACTAGCTCATTATAAGAGCTTCAAGGGGAAAAAATAGTTAAATTACATTTAGATGGAGAAATAGAGACTTTCCTGTGTATTGCTGTCTTATCTAAAATGACATAGGAAAGTATGCCATAATATCTTCCATGGTCCATCTTCGTACTTGTAGCTGTAAACTTCTGAAAATACGTTTGGCATAATATAGTCCAGGTTGGAAGCCTTTTGCTCTAACAATTGATGATTTTTTTTCTTAAATCTTCACTTTGTGTGTCATGGAACAATGAGGTTATTGCTTTCATTTCTAGACTGAATGTTCATATTTCTGAAGTAAATCTAATGCAACTTTTTTTTCCCATTGTCCTAGGAAGTAATGATTAAAGGAGGAGGACTCAAGCATGTCCCCTGTGCAGAAGATGAAGACTTCATTCAGGCCTTAGATAAAATGATGCTGGAAAATCTGCAGGTAGAAAACTGAATTGGGTTCCTCTATTACATAAATATAACTTAGTGCCTAAATATAAATCAGTGCGATTGCTGATTTTTTTTTTTAAGAAAATAAGTGTTCAATGTATAGCTTACTATACCAGGCAGTATAGATTCTTTTACTTACGTCAGGCCTCTTTGGTGCCTTAGTAGACTCTCATTTCTGCACAACTGCTGTGTGTTGCTCCCTCTCTTAATAAGGCTTTGTGCTGCCCACCTTTGCAGATAAAGTCTCTTTTGAAGTGAGGAAAAAATACGAAAACCAGAGCAGGTTGATAGTGGGCTGCTTTTCTTCTTTTTGCCTTATAACCGTGATATTCTAGGTAGAAGAGCTAAATAGAGCTAAATTATTGAGCTAAAATAGGTGCATATGTCTTCTACCATCTGAGGTACAAAGAGAAAAGCACAGATTGATTCCTTTATCTGGAATGATGTCAGTATTCTCTTGCAAATATTTAAAAGCCCCAGACAAACAAAAGCCTCAAGGAAATAAAAAATAATAAAATTGATGTTTCATCTGTGAATACTTCTTTTAAATCACAGAATCGCTGAGGTAGGAAGGGACCTCTAGAGATCATCTAGTCCAACCCCCTGCTCCAGCAGGGACACCCAGAGCACAGGGCACAATCCAGGCGGGTTTGGAAGATCTCCAGAGAAGCAGACTCCACAACCTCCCTGGGCAGCCTGTGCCAGGGCTCTGTCACCCTCCCAGCAAAGAAGTTCTTCCTCACATGGAGATGGAACTGGCTGGGTTTCAACTTGTGCTTGCTACCCCTTGTCCTGTCACTGGCCACCACTGAGAAGTGTTCGGCCCCTTCCTCCCTACATTCTCCCCTCAGGTATTTGTACATATTGATCAGGTTCCCCTCAACCTTCTCTTCTCCAGGAAAAACAGGCTCAACTCGCTCGGTCTCTCCTAATACGAGAGATGCTCCAGTCCCTTAATCATCTTTGTTGCTATGTGGAGTGGACTTCACATTTAATGGGCACATTCACATTAAATGGACTTCACATTTTTCAAAGACAGACATTCTTTCATATTTAAAAAGAAAAAAGATAACTGAAGCCTTAATTAAATCTATCTAGTAAAGCATTTAGAAACACCTTCATGACAGAAACACCTTCATGACAGATCCTTGCTGCACTCAGTTGTGGACTTTTTTCCCAGTCATGAAATCATGAACATTGCCAGGCTTTTTGGTATTTTTAGCATGTGATCGTTTGCTTTTTCTTTTCTTTTTAAATAGCAACGGAGTGGAGAATCTGTTAAGGTCCATCAGCTGGATGTTGCCATTCCTCTGCATCTCAAAAGCCAGCTAAAGAAGGGTCCCCCACTGGGAGGTGGGGAAGGAGAGTCGGAGTCTGGAGACACGATGCCGTTCGTCATGCTAACACGGAAGGGCAACAAGCAGCAGGTAGGGCTTTACACAGACATTGCTAACATTAAAAAATCACAACACTAACTTTTTGAAAGTCACTCTGACTTGTAAAGTCCCGGGAATTTCGTGTTGCCACTGAAAGTTAAGATGTAAGAAGCAGGAGATTGGATAGTTCTAAATCTTGAAGACTGCAAATTTTGCTGACAGTCCTTTCAGCTTCAAATAAAGATATATGTTTTCTGCTCTATGCAAATTTCTACACAACAGGCACTTGGCAGAATTTGCTCAGCTCGAAAAACAGTCGTTATTTTTAAAGGCTTTTTTAAGGGGATTCTTCTAGAGTGAGTCTCTCTAAGCAGCTTAAATGGAAGTCAGGTTAATAAATCTTTTACTTTAAGCAGGGAAGCTTTATGTTTATCTTGGCTCTTCTCTTGCATGTGTTTGAATTTTCCTGGGTTTGCAAATGAGTAATTTACAAGTAAATACCTAACACTACCTGAAAATGCCTTTCTCATTCTAATTTATTGTCTTTAAAGAAACCTTTTTATTTCATTTGTGCTCATTGATGAGGAGAATGAGTGACTTGAATTAATGGGGAAAACGGAAGAGAAACTTTTATTCCTGTTATATATGTCTTCACCTTTCAAGTACTTAGACCTGTGACATCACTGTCTGCTCCCTTCTGTTACCTGTAATTTGACTGCAGTGTAGACCAGTTGAGGTACCTAAAGCTGAAGCAGAATCTTTCTTGTGAATGAAAGACATGTTAAAAATATAATATAAACCTGATCTGTGCATGAAACTAATTTGTGTCTTCAGTTACGTCTATTTGCAGATAAATTGGATTGTAGAATCAAAAGTGCAAAATCAAAAGCATATAGTACTTCTGAGTACTTTTAAGTACTATTGAGGATTGCTCTATTCTGAATATTAGGAGTAAGTATTTGGAAAGAAATGAGGGAAACCTGCCCTGTGTGTATATAGACTGGGTCTTCTGAGCAAGTAGTTATAAATTGTTTGCAAATTTGTCATGTTTTAAGTGAAAAATGTGTGAGGAGATAAACCTCATGGTGCTATTTTAGGCACTGTTTAGGTTGAAAATAATTTTACAAATGACCATATGTTGCAGGATATTTTAGCTTGCATGAGCTTCAAGTTATTTGAAATCCACCTTCGAGCTTCTTTATTTTTGTTACATCTTTGTACACGTAGTGATCCACAAAACACAGGTAAAAAGCATCCCAAAGACTTCAGTGTTTTCCTGTGCAAGGGTCTAGAAAGAAGAGACTATTAGACTGTGAAGAACTTCTATTAAAGCTGTGGTGGTCTGATACTTGAAGTGGAGTGAGGAATGGTTGCAAATTGTCTTTATTGACTGTAAGACTGCCATTCACTTTCTCTGTTCTGGGGAGACCTTTGTGTAGAAAGCACCTTTGAAAGGCTTATAATTTATTCTGTGTAACAAGTAGCAGGCATAAAAACAGAAGTTTAAGAGGAAATGGCAGGATAGTAGAAAAGCAGGGTAATAGAAAAGCAGTAGGTTAAGTTGCTGTAGTCTCCTCAGAGCAGTTTGGATTCTCAGCTGCAAAAATGCTCCACGGGGCCTGGTTGACCAGCAAGGGATGGAAGGTTGTTCTGACAGGGGCTGCAAAAATGTGCAGGCTTGCGGAGGTGGGACAGCTGCTGAAGGCCCCAGCTTGCCTGCAGTGTGAAGGGGCAGTGAAACAAGGATATTTCTGTAGGAGATGGTGTCTCAGTGAGGAAAAAAACTCGTAAAATGATGGAATGTTAGTCATGCAAAATGACATTTCATCTGTTAAATGTTTGTTGAGAGGAAGATACAAGGGCCGGAATTCTTGAACTAAAAATATTTTACCTGAGCGTTTTCTTTCTAATGCTTAAGCTAGAGAAGAGGTGAAAGAGAGGATTTTTAACTTTGCTTTATAATCTCAGCTTTTGTGCAAAGCTAATAGGAATTAAGGTCTTGTCTGTACGACTTCCCCCACATTTAGCTTCCTATCTGTGCAGAAAGTGAGAAGGTCATTTATCAAAAAACCCTTGAACCAGTAAGAGTTTGTGATTGCACATTATGTTTTCAAGGGGGTTGTTTTTAAAGACTTAATTCTTCCCTTCTGCAAATACTTTGCTAAGTAAGTGCTTTGGAAGCTCTTTGAGTACATTCATACTTGGACCTAATAGTGACTATTAATTGATTTCTCTATTGCATTTATTTGGTTACTGTGTTTCCTGGGACTTGAGTGGTGCATTAAAATTCTGCAAAAGTTTCGAGTGGAGACCTCTAACTGTTGTCACTGAGCTGAAAAGGGATTTGAGATCTATATTCCCCAAAAGCTGCCTTTGGCATTTTCAGAGTGTTGTTGTGTGGTTGTTTGTTTGTTTGTTTGTTTTAATTTTATTTTTTTTTATTTATTTTATTGAGAATATCTGCAATCATCAGGAATTTAGAAAGAAAGCAGAATTTGTTTGGGAATCTCATCCCCCTGCCACCTTCCCCCAATATTTGCTTTTGGGAGTAGCCTTTTCCTGCCAAACCTCTGTTTGGTGTTTCTAGAAATGTAAAAATCGGTTGTTTTATAGAATACTTCAGTTCCTGAGTCAGTGAAAGACTTCTTTGTCCATGGTTTGTGTTCAGACCAAATACGTTAGTGGACAACTTTAACAGAAAAAAAAATAAGCAGCAGGGAGGAGGTGGAGTTGAAAGTAGTTGTTATTTCTTATACTACTCAGTTTTAAATCTGAGTGAGCAGAGCATGCATTGAATTTTGAAGCAATGGATGTTTTTACCCTTAACCAATGGCCGTTCAATTCCATCTTTTCAAAAACGGCAAACAAAACTGGCTGACAACCTGCATGGCCGGAAGGTATTTCCCATCTTAGTCATTGCTACAAAAATAAGCTCCACCACCTCACTCATGTCAACCTGGTTGATTCTCACGTTTGCAGTTGGTTTGATCTCTCTGTGTTTGTCAAAATTGCCTTGGAAACCAGGAGCCTTCACTATTTAAAAACAAATAAAAAGAAGAAAGAATGTGTGTGTTGATGATGGCAACCTGTGCTGCTCTTAATTCCAGAGGTTAATGTTTGTCAAGAGAGCTCCAGTCTCTGACTGCTCGGTTCCTGTACCTGGTTCCTGTTGAGGCAGGTACAAAAGCAACGTTGTGTAGCCCACAACATGGCCTGTGGCTGTTAACAACCTCCCAACACCCCGAATTAATAATCCACTGCAGGTTGATAGGAGCAAGAACATCAAATTTATCCTATTTTGTCACACTGTGATTGCAATAACACATTATAGCCGGGATATCAGGAAAAGCAGTGTCTTGATCTGGCTGCTGTAAGATGTTGTGTGACAAAAATCTACAAAACTGGTTGCAGTAAAGCTGTTTTCCAAATGGTTGGTGAAAGTGAGCTACAGCAGGATGAGCAATCCCAAAAATACAAGCAGAAAAGGGGAAATACAGGAATTCAGACCCCATCATAAGTCATCAGAGCTGAGGTCTCTTTGGTGCCATTTGTGTTTTTTTTAATTAACATCCAAGCAATTTTATGCCATGGAGGTGTGAACCAAAAAGAGATTCAGATAGTAAGGTACTGTGACAGCAATCAGATTGCCTTTAGTTTGAAGGATTTTAGAAAGATTTTTAACGTTAATAGCCATCAAAAATCATAATTTGTCCTCAAATGTTAAATTCTTATCTCCATGACATTCTTTGTCAATAATTTAATTCAGTCTCCTGAATGCAAGAAGTGTTTTCAAATATCTTCAACTTTATCATCTTTTCAGGTGAACATGAAGTCCATAAATTCTCTTTCTGCAGTTTTTAGGAAAAGCTTTCAATATTAATGTTTGTAAATGGGAGATGTTTCACTTGCTCAGTGGTCATCAGATACCTGAGTAATTGTCAGCAATGGTTTGATTTCACTTTGCAGCCTTGAGCCAGGTGCTTTGAGCTTAGTGGTGCTGTGATACAGTGATGTCTTCTGAATCTCTCTAATTTCCTCTTTCTGTAATTCATGTTTTCTTTCTTTAGCTTTAAGCATTCTGTCTGAAAACACTTACCAGTTCCATTAAGCTGACAAATCCAGAGAACAGGCAGCAAATAAAGGATATATTAAGATGGCCAAATCATTAAGCTCCTCACCTGGGAAATGATTGTTGCCCTGAGATGCTGCTAATGGATTAATGGTTATTTGTGTAATTGCTGTAATGTCAATATGTGAAAACTTGCTTAGTTTGCTCAGCCACAAATAACTACAGCTTTTTTTTTTTTTTTTTCTGGTAATTCAAAGAACTTCCATTTTTATTCCTGTTCCTCCCTAAGCTTGCATTTGTATTTCAGTATAACTGGTAGATACCTTGCTAATGAGCAAAAAAAAAAAAATAGTCCTTGAAACTTTATCAATTAAAATACTGGATGGCAGAGCCCAGAGGATATGGTGGTAAATGGGACTGAGTCCAGTTGGAGGCCTGTGGCCAGTGGTGCCCCCAGGGGTCAGTACTGGGCCTGGTGCTGTTCAACCTGTTCATCAGTGACCTGGATGAGGGCACGGAGTGCACCCTGAGCAAGTTTGCAGATGACACCAAGCTGGGTGGAGTGGCC
>VZSG01000086.1:615048-647910 GCA_013398315.1 Nothoprocta pentlandii | reverse complement strand
TCAGTGGTGGCCAGTGATAGGACAAGGGGCAATGGATACAAGTTGAAACCCAGGCAGTTCCATCACCCTGTGAGGAGGAACTTCTTCACTGTGATGGTGCCAGAGCCCTGGCACAGGCTGCCCAGGGAGGCTGTGGAGTCTCCTTCTCTGGAGATCTTCCAAACCCATCTGGATGTCGCCCTCTGCCCTGTGCTCTGGGTGTCCCTGCTGGAGCAGGGCGGACTTGGACTAGATGATCTCTAGAGGTCCCTTCCAACCTCAACCAGTCTGCAATTCTGTGAAAAGACTTAAGTATATTCAAGATTTCTTTTTTCCCCCCCGTCAAATCTGTCAAGCCATTGTTTGCCTTCTTTATTTCAAGGGCTTGCATTTGAATCCTCAGTATCCTCTCACCTTTCTCATTAGTCCAATGCCAGCAGGACGCTGCTGTCTAAATAGCTAAGCTGAGGTTTCATAATAATTATTACTTGAAATACAAAAATGAGAGTTTTGTTTTTGCTAGAGGTTCTTATAACATGTGTCTTTATGTTAACAGCTTTTGTCTATACAATTCAAAGAACAGCTATGAATTTGCCTGTTTCCTTTTTTGTGGAAAAAAAAACGGATTTTAGGTGGCAAGAGCAGGTAGCAGGATTAATAGCAGTTCCTGCAGCACAGAGTGATTTTTTTCTAAACACAATGCCTTAACTGAAAGAAGTAGATTTTTTTTTTTCCCTAAATATATTCAAACTTTAAAGAGCCTCCGAAAACTGCCCCTTCTCTGACTTGGGATAATTTTAAAATATTTTTCTGTAAAAATGAAACCTTGTGTTTTTGGAGGAAAGACAAAGCGTTAGGGCCTTTCCTGAAAACTCACGGCTGTGATGTTCGGAGGCAGCGAGTTTGGAGTTTGCCTCTGATGGAACATAAATCATGTGCAACATGTTGATTGTGTTGTGTGAGTGTTCAGGGAGGAGGAGAAGAGGTAAAGATGAAATTTCATTAAATTTGTCACTGCAACTGACTCTTCACCATGAACACGGAGGAGATGGGATCATTCATAGAATGTAAAGACAAGGAATGCCGGGGGGATTGAAAACTTTAAAGCAATTTCCACAGTTGTTACAAGAGGTAACAGTAGAAAATCTGATTGCTTTTCAAGGTAGCCTACTGTGCACCTTGTAAGTGATAAGAGTTAAGATATATAGCGGGCCATTCCTCATAAAAACGGTGCAGCTTCTTCCCATAAACATCTGACTTAATAGTCTTTTATTTTAAAAATACATCTACCTCTTCTGTGAATTATATATGTCTTCAGAACGTCTAAATAGATGTTATTTTTTCATGCTTCTTTGTGTGGAGTAGAATAAAATAAAAAAGATTAAAAAATAAAAACACATAAATAAAAAATAAATAAAATAAAAAAGATTAATAAAATAATAAAATAAAAAAGATTAAAAAATAAAAACAGTAAAAAAAAAATGCAGGACTCATCAGAGCAGCCTAGAAATACAGGTTTGTGATCATCAATTTTGTGATGGGTCCTTAAAGGCTTTTTTTACTTTGCAGTTTAAGATCCTAAATGTACCGATGTCTTCCCAACTTGCTGCAAACCACTGGAACCAACAACAAGCTGAACAGGAGGAGCGAATGAGGATGAAAAAGCTCACTCTGGATATCAACGAACGGCAAGAACAAGAGGACTACCAAGGTATGAGAACACAAATATTATTTCTGATAATTTGCAGTTCAAGTGCTGAACATTAACTTTTAATAATTTATAGAAAATGTATACTTCAGTTTCAGTAATTCATGCTTACTGATAGTATTCTTGGATTGTAGAAGTTCACATGGCTTTTTTTGCTGAAATTTTTATTAATTGGGCCACAGTAAATCTCACCATTTCTACTCAGTTTTGGAAATGGGAGGAATTGAGACTTTGTTTCTTCAAAATTAAATAATGTAACACAGTGAATCTGATACTGATGAGATTGTCTGAATTTCCATAAGAAAAGTGAATTGGATATAAAAGGATTTCATTCTATGTAACCTATCAAAAAACAGCTTTAATTTACTATTAGAAATAGGTATTTGTTTTTATGCTAAGGTTTTGTCTCAATAATAGTAAAGATCAGCTCAGACTCATATTGCTAAAGTTTGGAAGCCTTGCAAATGCATAGCATGAGAATATAATTAATAGAAGTGTAATACTAATTACCTGATTTGAGTTAGGGAAAAAAAAATGTATTTATATGTTTGTGTGTGTGAATGTATGTTGTGTGTATATGTGTGAATATATTGTTTGTACATAATACAAAATGTGTAAATCAAGTGGGCTAATTGAAGGAAGTGGTTAAAAATCAGCTATATACTTGAGATATTTTGTCAGGTTCAACCTTCCTGGGTTGAATCCAGGAAGGATCCTTGGCGTCCAGGGTCAGCCACCCCAATGATAAGCAAAGCCAAAACAAATAAAACCGATAGTGTTTTCAGTTCCCTTTTTTCCCCCCCCCCATGATATTGCAGTCTTGTGGTAATCACAATATAAGTAGCTAATTATCAGGAAATCCCATTTAGTGAAAGGTCACTGTTCATCAAGAAATAGGGGATTTAAAATTAAAGCAGCTCTGATTATGAAAGCACTGTGGAATCCAGCACTTCCAGGATTTTGAGTAATGAGACCTAAATTCATGATTTTAGAAAGGTTTTTTTCTTCTAGGGGGAGTATGTACAGAGCTCTGAAATGGGAACGCATCATAATATTTATAATATTTTTAGAAATTTTTTAAATTCATTTTGTCAGCCTGACTGTAATGAGTTGGTATAAGAAAGACTCTGAAATTTTTGTTTCTTCTCCATTGGTAATTTCAGATTGAAAGTCTATTCAAAAATGCCTTAATGCTATTGTAACACTTCCATGAAACTTTAGAAGATAACTAACAAACAAGATCTAAAAACTCATCTGCCAATGAAAGCAGTATTAAATAATCATTTAATATTTCAAAATATATTTATTAGTATTCTTAATTCATATTTTTGATTTTACAGTAGCCTTCAAAGAGCACTTGCTTTGAAAAATGGAGTTTCCTAATGTTAAAAAAATAGTCTGTTTAACGTGCTGAGCAGCCTTCTTTGCTTCACTCTGTGAGTGGGCATCTTGTTTATTCACTCCATGCTTTATCCACTTCTCACACACTCCCATTAAGGACCTCTCCATTAAGGAGACCTCTTCTCAGTGGTGGCCACTGATAAAACTGGAAAAAAAATGGCCACAAACTGAAGCACCAGAAGTTCCACAGGAACTTAAGGAAAAAATTCTTCCCTGTGAGGGTGCCAGAGCCCTGGCACAGGCTGCCCAGGGAGGTTGTGGAATCTGCTTCTCCGGGGATCTTCCAAACCCGCCTGTGTCCCGTGCTCTGGGTGTCCCTGCTGGAGCAGGGGGTTGGACTAGATGATCTCTACAGGCCCCTTCCAACCTTAAGGATTTTATGATTCTGTTATTTCTCAGCTTCCCGATTCAGACGCGTTGTTGCCGGGACAGTTGAACGCTGTTCCTAGCAGGTGATGGGTGTGCGTCTCCAACGAGATTAGCAGAGATTAGAGCACCAGACAGAGCAGACCTTCAAACCTAATCTAGTTAATGGCTTAGTCCACTTTTCCCCTTCGTTTATGCCATGTGTCTGGGTTTGCTGAGCCGTGGAGGTTCTCGTGCAGGTGGATGGTCAGCAGTGCTTTCAATCAGATGTGCCAACATATGGCAGTAGGTTCTGGGAAGATTCCTGGGATATCTTCCTAATTCCATCAAATACTTAATAGCCACTAATTTAGTTTAGTCAGGATCGTTTTTTATCGTAACTATAAATATTTCTCATTCCTTGAGAAATGTCGCCTTACCAAATGACCCAAAGCCTGATGTTTCCACCTAGCTTTTACCTGCCCAAAGGTTGGATCTCCAGAGCAAACCTGGCAAACATCGGCTCTGTTTTAATCAGTGGGAAGAAATGGGCACACGTAGAAGGTGATCAACTCAATCCGCCAGACATCTGGCATGAGATGGGTCAGCTGAGTCCCCTCTTCACATGTAGATCTGCCTCTTGTCCATATAGGGACCCTATTATGGATTTAGGCTCAAATGCCTTTTAGATACGTAAATTAGGCAAAGTCTCTCCCTGAGTCTTTTAGTTGGCAGCAGTTGTTACTAGTTTGGAGTAACTTGATGCTGGTGCCTGTTGTGCTGCTCTTATCCCTGGTGGTTGGTGGTGGCTTATTCATAATGAAAGAGGAAAGGGCACGGGTGCTCCTTGCTGAAGCACGTGTGATGAAAACCACTCCTTTCCGTTGCTCCTGTGGGAACATCCAGGGACATCTGGAAATGCAAGTTCACGTTACAGGGTAGCTTGATCTGTCAAAGCTCTCTGTGCAATTTTAGTAACGTAACGGTTGTGAATACATGGAATAGTGTAAGGAACGTTAACCTGCAAGTATAGGAAAGTGTACATAAAATGTCTTAATTCATGCCCTGTAAAGGGTTTATTTAAGTTTCTCCTTGAAGAGACACGCACAAAACGTACTAATTTTCTCACTCATTTTGGTTCTTTTGGAAATTGCAGAGATGTTGCAGTCCCTGGCACAGCGTCCAGCCCCTGCGAACACTAATCGTGAGCGCCGGCCTCGTTACCAGCATCCGAAGGGAGCACCTAATGCAGATCTAATCTTTAAAACTGGTGGGAGGTAGGACCATCTTCCTTCAAACAGGGCAATTCTGCTTCTGGGCAAGTGATTACCTTGGTAATTGGAACGGATAATGATCTGCATAGTGCAAGTCTGTCTGTTAGCACTTCCTATTTGGAAGGATTCTGTTAAAATACTAGCAGGGCTGTGTTTTGTGCTTCTAATAATCCATCTGTAATTATTCCTTGACAGGTTGGGAAGACGCAGGGTTTTTTAGATGTTAAATGGTTGGTTAGAGTTGGAGCCAGTGGTGTTAGAAGGAAAGAGATGCAGGTTGTTGTCTTCCCCCTTTCACTGACTGTGTCCCTTGGGGGACAATTCTTTGAGCTTCTCAATTCTCAAAGAATTGAACTCGATTCTTTGAGTTCAATTCTTTGAACTCAACTTGGCTTCAGAGAGCTAAATGGAGAGAAAATGCAGTGCAGTGGGGAGAAAACCTTTGATTTGCAGTGAGCAGGAACATACCGAAATGTGCATTAACACTAAAGAACCATTCCAGGTTGCCTTTCTTGTCTAAAATGCAGATAAATTGGAAGCTAGGCTGGCGTTTTATCACACAATCTTGATGATGCAGATGAGGGTGTAAGAGCTAACGGAAACAGTTAGGGAGCATTGAGCAGAAACACAAACATCCAAAATACTCCACATCTGGGAAGGATCCCTGGCAATAAGGGTAAATGGAAGGTGGTTTGTGCTTCTAAAGTGAACTCCACGCCAAGGAGGAGCTGCTGCCCCTGTCAGCAGCAGGTTTAAGTTGCTTTCAGAGTTGTCTTGTTGGCTAATAGTCGTTCTGCAGCTCAGCAGATCTCAGCAGGTACCTTCTCACTTAGGGTAAGGCCAAGTATAGATTATTTAAATGAGCGCTGCAGCAAGCATCAGATTAATTGGAGATTTGGGTGAAATGCAGTGTTTTACTTCTGCTTGTAAGCTAGCCTTGGGAGTAGCCATTTTCCTACTATCCTGATCCTGGAAATAGGGAAGAAGTTCAGCACTTAAATACACCAGCCCTGTGTTCTGGTAACACTGCCAGCCTTTTTTGCTGGTGCATTTTATAGCATCTTGATGAACTCTTGCTTCACTGAATGACTTTACAGATAGAGCATGTATTAAAAGCAAACAGTTTTTTAGTGCAATTTAAAACAAGTATATTTTTAAAGAAAAGTCTTAACTAGCTATAACTCAACAAAATGATCAGTGCTGTCCACATAGCCTTTTTTTTTTTTTTTTTTTTTTTTAATACTGCTACGGCCTAATAGTGCCATAGAAATGCCAACTCTTCAGTTACAGTGAATTGCTGTAACATGTGCAGGTGTCTTGGGGATAACTCTCTAGTGGTCTCTTCCAGCTCTATTTTGGTCACCTCATACCAGTTTCTTTAAACACACGTGAGAGGCACCGTGCTGTTACCCTTCCAGTGTAGCAGCCAGGCCCATAAAGAGGCCACTCACCAATTTTTATGCACTTCCATTGAAATCTCTTTACTTGAAAACTTAAGTTTTAGGGAAAATAATTTGGGACTTGCCAGTAAACTAGGTCAGGCAGGGGCTGGAGAACAGCTCAGCAGCGGTCGCTGCTCCTCGCGGCCCTGCTCTCGTTGCCCGTTATGTAGTTTGCTCTTTGTCCCTGCTAATCTCTGAGCTCCTCAGAGCGGCTGCGAGGCGGCCTTTCCTGGGCGTCTTGAATTTGTTGTGTGGCCCAAACGCCCGGGCCTTGTCGGTGGAGCCACCTAGGTGCCCAGTCACCTCTGTGAAAGAGCTTCTAGTGGGAAGAGCCTCAAAGGCTCTGCCACCCATTGGAGCTTCATGAGGAGTTGGGCCAAGCAAAGGCTCGGGGCTGGGCCAAGCAAAGGCTCGGGGCTGGGCCAAGCAAAGCCTCTGCTGCCCATTGAAGCTTCATGTGGAGTTGGATCCACCAAGGGCTCTGCCGCCCATCGCTGGCCACTGGCAGGAGGTTGCATGGTGGTTAACATGGCACCAGCTTTGGTTTAGGGCATTTGCTGAAGATTGTGCCCTGACTTTGAGGGACAAGCTCTCAGGATCCTTGCTCAGGTCCCTCCTTAGCAAGGAGGGCACCATGGAGGACACCAGAATAGTTTCGTATTTGCTGTGAGCCGGAGCTTCCTCCTAGGAGCTCTTATTTTGGGTAGCTCTTTCAGGAAGCGTTCACTTTAGTCATCTAAGTTCACTTTAGTTCACTTTAGAAGTCATCTGCATAACCTTAGATTTTATCACTCGTGTTGAGCGAGATGCTTTGGGCTCCTTCCTCCTATAGGAACGTAGGTTAGTTTCCTGGAACAGTGACTCAAAGCTAAGTAATTTTAGTATTATTGGAAATAATGATGTCTGCTGCTTTCTTTAGGGCACGTAAGCCTTTGTTCTGGATTCCCAGAGGTGAGGGATGGCTCCAGGCAGGAAACCTCCCGCCTGGGAGCCACAGCCCGGCCGCTTCCCCAAGTCACTGTTTGCATGGGGCCTTTCTTGGGCTCTAGGTAACCTTAAGAGCGTAAGGAAACGGATTAAGTCTCCCACCTTTGGTATTAGTAAGCGTGACCTAAATATCAAACGTTTTAGCAAGTGTATCCAAGTCTACCTTCAAAAAGGATGATTCAAACGTCAAGTAAAGGCAGCGCCTTTGAGGGAGTTTCTGGTCTTGAACAGCCTGATGCAACTTTGCTCTTAACTGTTTTCCAGCAGGAATTTGGAATGCCAGAGGGTCTTTCCAACCTGATTTTTTTTCTGTGGTTCTGCTTTGCTCTGTCAGGGTCCTGGCAGTTTTTACAAGTTGAATTTTCACAAAAAGAAACAAATTGGCAGCTTCTTCACTTAGGATAAAACCAAAATAAAAGGAAGAAGGAATCAGTGGCCGTTCCTGTAACGCAGCTCCCTTAAACACTGGAGAGTTTCGTCCCTTACTAAGTGTTTCCGCGATGATGAAATGCAGGGAGATTTATGGATTGTTCTCAGGTTTCAGACTTTTTCAGCCCAAAATGCTGCCCCCCAATTTAGAGCTTCTTGCACTGCCTTTGTAATTGCCTGTTTATACAGCCGCTGGTTTTAACACCTGCTTGTCCTGCAAGCAGAGAGGGATCTTTGAGGGCCTTGGCTACACCTGACACTGATCTTAAAGCAAATGGGCTGTGGCTCCATTAAAAGCAGCCTTCCTTGCTATGCCCAGCAGAGAGGGAGGGCAGCAGGAAATCCCTCTTGCAGCCTGCTCTCTAGCAGATATGTATTAATAGAAGAGGACTTTGGTTATCAGACTGTTAACCTGATGCCTTCTGGAAATACAGACTTTGCAAAAGTCACGTTTGGCTTTTTTGGTTTGGTGGCATTGTGCAGAGCTTCTTGTGTAGGTCTGGAGCTCCTTCCCCTTGCTTTTGTTTGAAGAGTCCAAGATCTGTTAAATGGCTTGATTATTAAATATAAATGACCACATTTTATGCAATTTGAGCACAGAGAAGCAGGCTTTACCGAGGAGTTTCCCTGCATTGAAGTCCAAGCTCTGTTAAAAGCAGCAACTGCAAGACTGGCTGCTGCTCTGAAACCCCGGTAAGAAGGTTCTGCAGCAGAAGGCCCCAGGATGAGGTGCTTGAAGGAAACCTCAAATCATTTTCCATGTAGGACGGAGCCTTCTGAAGTCATGTTCAGGTTCCTGGGTAATTTCAGAGCTGTTTGTGTCTGACTCTTCCTTCTCTTTAACCCACTTACTAAAGAAAAATGAAGCATAAAGGTAATAACAGGATGCGAAGATTTTATTAGCGATTATTCTCCTTATGGTGATTTAGTAATGCTGAAAAAATCAAAGCCTGGGTAATAAGGAAGATGTGCATTTAGCAGCCAGATTTCCTGCTTCTGCTGCAGGGCAAGACTGCTTTAACTGCCACTCGTTGTACAGTTAATATGTTCAGCATTCATCTTGTTTAATTCTTTTCAGTGATTATTGAAATACTGGTAACTCCAATTTCAGCCTGAGTCCATCTGACCGTCCCTGACCCATCACCTGCTCTTGGCTGGTGCCACGAGGTCCTTTTGCAAAACGTCAGGTCTATTCCTTGATTTTTTCCTGCTGCTTTTTAAAACCTCGATTTGCTTCTCATTCCCATCCGCCTCTTGCCTGTTTTTCAAAAAAAACGGTTGGGGCCTCAGAGCACTCACAAAATTGGGCTCTGGCAGAGAAGCAGGAACCTCCTTTTTCAGGTCTTCAAAGGGAAGGAAACTGGTGATTTTCATTTTTCTTTTCCAAACTCTGCTCCTTCTTTGGTAGCCTCCAGTGCAGTTGGACTGGGATGGGATGGGAGAGGGGGCGGGGCTTTAGCTCTGTGCTGCTTGTGGACACCCCCACTGCACCCAGGACAATAATAATTTAGATGGAAAACAAGGCAGAATTAGATTTATGGGCATAATCATTCATCAGAAATATTTTATTTTTTTTAAAAAAAGATGCTTAGATGTACTTGTGTGCTCAGAATTGCAGTTTTGTGGCCATTTGGGAACCACCAGTCCTTGAAGCACCTACTTGATAGGGGCTGATTTGTTTACTGTGGTTTTGGTTCAGCTTTATTTTAGAGTATTTTAGGGCTTGAAGAGATTATAAAATTCACACAGCATAAAACCCATAGGCTCAGGCTGGTCTCAGTTTTCTGGATGCTCTGAATCTGGGAAGTTTACAGCACAAAAGTTACTAACCAGCATGCAGAAAATGGCCAGGGCACCTCAGACTTTCGGTAGTCCAGAAACACAACCGAGAAATACGACTGGACCACGGAGTGCATTTTTACACAGGTAAATTTATACCCATTAATTAAAAGCCAGTGTTGCTGTTCTCATACAGACATAAAATGGATATAAATAAAGAGCCTGACATCCTGCAGCCTAACGCTTCCAGTTTTGTCCCTCGTGGCAGCAGTGATGTATTCAGACTGCAAACCTTGTAATTCCTGACGTTTCTCTGCCCTCCACGTTAAGCTGCAGTGTGTCTGTGGTCTGTGTCATGAAATATTCAGTGCTCTTGTCACCAAGGACTCCAGCAGGGTGAGATGTCACTTCACTTAATGCTCCCCTGCGCAATCAAAGTGACCGCTTGTCCAGGCTCATAGACCCGACAAGACCCGAGCTGACACTTAACAGCACGAGAGGTCCTGGAGTTTAAACTTCCCAGCGTGTAAGTTAGTGCTCTCTGCAGCATTTTCCTTCCCTGCAGCCTCCAGAAATGCCTGTGTGGTATTTCCTGCCCAGGGCTGGTCTGGGGGGACAGCTGAAGGCAACGATCGGTCTCCTTAAGTTGTCTGCCCTGCCCGTGCAGGGAGTCTGGAGCAGGAGTCAGAGCTTCAGATGCTCCCTGGTTCTCTGCTGTCCAGGAAAACGTCCTTCCCTTCCCCTAGAGCTCCTGCAAGGAAGCAGGAAAATGTATTCTGCAGAGAAACACGCCAGCAAGAAACCCTTCTGCGGAAAAGCCCTGTATCTAGAACAGAAAAACATGCATTTGAGGTGTTCACTGTGCTTCTGTTTCACGCCCCTGTTTTTCTTTGATGTGATTAGGAGAGAGAAAGGGAGCAGACAGCAGCGGAGCTGAGCTTAGTCATGGCGAGCGAAGCAGCGAGGTGTGAGAGGAGGTGTCTGGAGGAGGAAGGCGCCCGGCCCGCGACGAGAAATAAGAGGCTCCCGAGACGTAAAGAGCGTTTGTGGGTTGGTGGAGGCCTTAAAGGGCTTCAGGAGACTGTAACTTCGCCCTGAACATCTCCCATGTTAAGAAAGTAGAAGAATTCCCGTGCGATATTGCCACCACTATGCAGGAAGGACTCGATTTCATAAGCCAGAGATACAGCCCGGGACACATCTCCATTTCTGAGTCATGACTTCATCTTGCTTGGTCTCCCAGCCTCGTGTGTGCAATGAACTCTTCGTTGCTTCCTCACCTGTCCCGTGCATTCCCTGGGCATATTTCTGTGTATTTTCCCAAGTTCCAGTTCTCTTTTGGCAGACATGGTTCAGTTACTGTAGTGGGTGAAATGTATTGGAGTTAAATACTTCAGCAACGGGGTTGTTGGCAGGGAGGGAGGTTGGGGAGCGAGTTCAGAGGTTCAATTCATTTGGCACATTCTGTTTAAGACGCTTGTAATTATGTACATATGTAATTACTGCTCCCTTCTTGCCCAGTGCAGGTTTGGGCTAATTTCTTTTTCACCGAATGGCAGGAGGGTCAGTTCTTCTTTTTTTCCCCCCCTGCTGCCAAGGTGCTATGGTCGCACAGGCAGCTTAGGCCCAGCCTTTCCTTGTCTAAAACCTGTTTTTTTTGTCATGACTCACTTCTAAACAATAGAACTCAGGAATTTTGTGCTGTGTTAGTTAAGGGAGATCCCTCATGCAAAATGTGTTTTTCAAAATACTGCTGCTAGGTTGTGGTTTTTACCAGCAGCACCTTGCCCATAGCCTTTGAAACACAATTTACTGCCTTATCGCCACCACCGTGTTGTGGCAGCTGCTGCTTTGGATGGGAGCAGTTTTTGCTAAGTTAGATACGTGCGGCCAGGCCTAACCTTGCTCCTTCCCTCCACACCAGCAGGTAACGTCGTTTTAAGGGCAGATGGAGAGGTAAAAGCCCCTGTTCTGTAACTTGCTGGTGGTTCAAGTTGCTCAGTTTTAGCATTTTGCTAGTTCAATTTCGGGTTTCTAAGTGTATGAGAATTAAAGTTCTTGCTTTGCAACCCTCCGGCCAATGCTTTTGATGTTCTGTGTCCCGCAAAGAAGGGGGATCTGATATTGCCTGATGCTGAAACACAGGTAAAAACCCATCGGGAAAATGGAAGCAAATCCCTCAGCTGAAGCTCCAGGCATCCAGCAGCCCAGCATTTCCTGACAAAAACCTATAGTATATTTAAATGAGACAGATGATCATATTTATGGATGACTTTTTACAGTAATTCACCATTCTTGCCTTATTTGACAAATCTGAGGTATGTGCACTGATGTAAAAAGCCCTGTCTATTTTGTCCATGTGGTGAAAGAGCCTATGTAGCCCAGGTGATTCCTTAGGATTGTAAATATTGGCTAATTTATACTTTGGTTTCTACCGCTAAAATTTAATTTACAGTCTAGAATTCAAGTGAAAACAACCCAGATTGAGTCCCTGACAGCCCTGCTGAAGTTGGTGCCACTAGATGAGTGTAGCTTTGAGACTTCCTTGCTGCTTTTTATATCACATTTGTGCAAATTGGCATGATGGCTCAATGCACGTTTTTCTTACAAAATATGAATGTTATTTTTTTCCTGCATAGAGCTGTTCTCCACATACAAGGGATTGCTAGAGATTTTAGTGGAGCTGCTGTCTCTAAAAACATTATACTCAACAACTCTGAGTCCAGAAGGCCCTTTCTTGCCTTCTGAAATACTTCTGAGCATTAACAAAACTTGCAGAAAAAGGAAAACTATTGGAAATAGCCTGAATTTCGCCTAAGGCACAAGAGACTTGTGCTCTTCAGGTAGTCAGCATCTCTCCTGGGAGAAGGGCATGTGCTTGAACTGCTTTAGGTGCTGAGGTGGAGAGGGTGGCTCTGGCGCTGCCTCTTGGTTAGGGTTAGAGCTTAGGGTTAAGCTGAGGCTTGCAGCGTCTTCAAGGCTCGTAGAGCTGAAGCAGGGAGCCTTAAACCAGAAGCTGCAGTGGTTGAGTTTCTTGTTGGCCCTCGATTTGGGGCTGTGTGGTGTTAACCCCTTTCTCCTGTGCTTCCCGTCGCAGGAGACGCTGAGCCCGCAGCAAACGTCGCCTCGTTGGGTCCCGTATCTGACGTTGTGGATAGTGGAGTCCTCCAGCAATTGAATGAGCAGCGGCCGCATCTCAGCCTGTCCGTGTAGAGCGACCAGACCCGAAACGTGGGCCGGGCCGGGGCCGCGCGGCGCCAGCGGCCGCCTCTCTTCCCCCCTCACCAAGAGCCGCCGCGCGGGACGTGCGGAAGCTTCCAGGCATGGCCTACCCAAACCTAAACTCGACACACACACACACACACACACACACACACACAGAAGCATTTTGCTACGGGGACGGCGTGAGGGTTAATCTTCTCATGAGGCAGGAGCGACGTGAATGGGAGGGTTAACTTGACTGACAGTGAAAACCAGGATCCACTCGGAAGGAGGACGGATGACGCGGGAAGGGGAGAGGCCCTCGGTGCGGGGGGAGCCGAGTCCTCAACGCGACACCGGTCACCGCATGGGGCAGCGGGGACGCTCGTGGGGGCTCCCAATCCGCGGCAGAAACGTCTAGAGCAACCAGTAAAATCCAACAGAAAACCCTGACGTGGAGGACGGCAACATTCAGACGTTACCAACCATCAGATTCTCCTCGGAGAGAGAGTTTCTGCTTAAGGAATAACTATTTTTTCTCCTAGAAGATGAGCAAGAAAGAGGGGTTGGGGTGGGGAGGGATGGAAAACCGGAGAGCCAAGGAGGTAAAACGCCTGCAAAGGTATAAAACCAGCTGTGGAGTTGATCAGCACAGGGTGTTGACCCCTGTTGCTTAGAGCAGCCTGACACCAGCCTAAGAACAGGGATAAAACGGAGCCCATTGTAAGTACCATTGAAAACCAAAACGTGCCAGTCGGCGTGAGGACGACGGCGGGAGCGGATCCACGTGCTGTGTTGATCTTCATGGGTTGATGAGCCTCTGTGTCTTTTGAAACAAAGTTTTAAAGAAAGATTTAAATAAGTCTGGAAACGAGTAGAATTCTTTTCTTTTTTTTTAAGTAGAAATGAGGTTTCTTGGTCTGTTTCTGACAATCTGTTATTTATTAGCATAGGTTTTTGTTTGCTTTCACGTAGAGGTAGCTCATTCAGTTAAGGAGCTCATCTGTATGTTACTAATTCTTTTTTTTTTTCTCTCCTAGCCCTTTTAAAATTCTTTTTACCACTGGTTTTGGTTTCTGCATGTAGGAAGAGACGTGTAAAATTGTAACATTTCATAGGGAAATGCCGCCCGATCTTCACCAGCTTCAGAACTCTGACCTTTGCCAATGCTGCAATAAAGTGTTGTCATTGAGAGGCCGCCTCCGTAAGTCCGCGAGCGTCTCCCGCCGCCGCCTCCCCGCGGGGAGCCCTTCGGGGCGCTCCCTGTGGCTCCCTTTCTCCAGATTCCTGCGAAATTCCTTCCGTTTCTGCGGAATTGGGAATTTCTGTAGGGAAGCGGGGGCTGCGACTGTGCAGGTCCAGACTGCAGCCCTGGGCGCAGTCCCACGGTGCCCATGGGACACAAGGACCCAGCCTTTGTGCTGCTGCTTATTCCGTTTTCCTTATTTCTGATGTGGGGATTTTTGCATTAAATCACAGTTCCGAGCGTTCGGTTCATCCAAACCCGCTAACTGCACAGAAATCAAATCCCTCCCTCCTGAAGCGTTAGCTGTGCCTGGTTTGCATCAGCATGATGTGTTACACGAGGCTGCGTTGGACCTTTGGGAACGCTTTTACGGGGCTGTTTTTCTAAGGAGAGGTTGGGTGAGGGCCCCGAGCCCGACCCGGGGCAGCGGCCGCTCTGCCTGGCGCCAGGAGCGCATCCCTGTTGGGAGCAGTCGCCCTTTTCTCAAACACGGCGCCTTCCTCCTCCCCGTGCGGCCTCCCTGCTCTTCCCCAGGCTCCTCCTGCCCCTTGGAGGCGCTTGCAGGTGAATAGGAAACGGTTGGGGAAGGAATTGGCCAAGGGAGTAAATGTCGACAGCCCCGCTCTGTTGTCTGAGCCGGGAACTCGGCTCCCCCGTCCTGGGGCTGCGAGTGGGAGGTGGAAACGCTCCGTGTTCATGATCCGGTGCGAAGAACAAACCCTGCTCACTGAAGAGGCTCCTTCCTTCCTTCCTGCTTTCCCGTAACTGAACCCAAGGCCCCAGGCGCTTAGGAAAAACATTTGTGACACTTTAAAGAAGAATAAGGGTGGGAAAAAGATACCCCAACCCCGTGGTGTTCATGGCTGGAGTTGGGGGTTGGTGTCTCACTGAGCGGAGCGGGCGCTCCATCTGGCCAGGCTGCTTGGCCTCCTGTTCCCATGAGCTGCCAGTTTTAACATGATTATTTATGCATGCAAATGATTATCAGATATGCATACACACATGTTACATATCTCTAATTGCATATATATGTAATAATGTATATTTCTATTAAGCTAATGAGCAGAGGGCTTGGGAAGCAGCTGCCTGCTCCACCCTGTGCTGGGCATCTCCCTTGTGCTAGTCCTGTAAGTGGTCATTAAACTGATAGGAGCCACTGGAACCTGTCCCGCTGGAGCCATGGGAATGAATCCCACGTAACCAGGGAGCGAGAGGTGCCTCCCGTCGCCTGGAGGGACCTGCACTGTCCTGGGCTCTCGTCCTGGGCTCTGGTGTCCTGCAGCGACGGCCCCGCGAGGCAGGAGGAGTCTCCTTGCTCCCAGACCTGGGAGGGCTATTCTCATCCTTGCTGGGAATTCAGCTGCTCCGGGAAGGCACCAGATCCTGGTCCCTACCCCGGGAGCTTCCCGCTCCGGGGGCGATGCCGCCGGCAGTGCTGGCGCTCGGGGGGCTCTTGTTCCACGGAGGTGACAGCGAGAGGCGTCGCTGCCGCGGCCCGTTGTTCCCAGGGCTCCTTCCTCCCCTGCCCTGTCACATTCCGTGTTTCCCAGTACCTGGGGCTGTTGCCTTCCAGCACATGGAACCATCCTTCGGTTTCGCAGGGTGAGATGCGTGGAGGAAAGTCCCAATGAGGTTCGTTATGGGCTGTAGGAAACGCTCGGCCGCGCGCACCGTACCGGCTTCCTGGCCTGGGTGCACTGGAAAACTCGTGTCATAAATAAACATGAAGCCTCCTCAGGCCGCTTAAATCCCTTCAGGAAGGCAGGAAATGCTGCACGATGCTGAAGTTGGTTTATGCCACCAGATCTTAAGGCCCTCCTCCTCTCCCGGCCTGGCTTATGCAGCAGAGATAGGAACGGGGTGGTGAGTGTTTCAGGATGGATATTTCCCTGTGAGGTCTCCCTCCCTCCCTCCTGCGAGGGCTTGTGCGGGTGCTCCTGGGGGCAGCGTTGAGCTCAGAGAGCAGCTTGCGGCACCTCCTGGTGCTCAGACCGTCCTTCCTCCCGGCACAGGAACGGGGAGCAGCTCCCGAACGTGGTGGTTAAGCGAAGGGGCTGCTCGAGTCCAACCATAACCAACACGAGCAGCGGGCTGTTACACGGGGTTTTACTCGGGGGAGGAAACTGTGATTGAACCGAGCCCATCCTGCCACAGCAGCACTTGTGCCACCGGGCTGCTGGCTTGGGCAAGGAGAGGGGTCTGCAGCCACCCCAGCTCTAGCACTTGTGTCCAGGTGCCAAACACTGGGAAAAGCCACTTGCTGATGCTGCAAGGCCACCGTTTCTACGTGGCCTTTAGTCAGCATCGCTGAGTTGATCAGGCCTTGGAGAGGACCCGACCACCGTGCAGCAAGGGCGGCCTCCCCGGGCGCTTAGGAACCTCCTGGCAGCGGCCAGTGGGGCCTGGATGGGTCAAACATCCTCTGCCGCCCACGTGGGGCACAAACCAACAAGCCGTGGACATGGACACGGAGCTGAGCTGCCCCTTGCCGCTCGCGCTCCCTTCTCCCACCTGCCGAGTTTAAGCCTGGAATAACTGACGATGCTTCTGTTTCCGTCTTGCGAAGAGCGGCCGGTAAATAGATCCTGCCTGGCAGGTACAGCCCCAGGGACCCAGGGGGTTGGGCCAGGGCCTAAACTACCCGCGTGTTCCCAGGGCCTTGGGCTGGGCCCTCGTCGGACCCTTGGGCAACTGCCCCAGCTGCTCCCAAATGCCTTCCGGAGGTGGGAGGGCCTGGCTGGAAGGGAAGCAGGTTCTGAGCAGGGGGAAAGGGCCAAGGAGGGGTGGGAACGGAGCAGCTTCCCGGGAAGGGCGCCCCTCATCCGGCCTCGCGCGCTCCCTGCGCCGGGAAGAGGGAGGTTTTACAGCTGGAGGGAGCCTGTCCAATGTCCAAAGCGCCACAGGGAGCCTGGCGTGGCGCGAAGCCACCCTGCTGTGCCCTCCTTGGAGCCAGCTTAACTGCAAGGGCAGCGGTTAATGGCAAACTGGTATTTACGGAGCGCAATGGGAAGCTGCTCCGTGTGGCTCCCTGCCCTGCTTGCCCGTTAAACCTGGCACTCGGATCCGACACCTCCGTTACCTTCCCGCCGCGGGGCCCGTGGGGCTGGGGCGGCACCTGAGACGGGAAGCGGAGCCTGGGAGCAGCCCCTGCCGCATCCCAGCGCGACACCCCGGCCTCCTTCCCAGCGCCAGCAGCTTGGGAATCCGCGCTGGAATCCCGAGCTCCGCGCTGGAATCTTGGGGCTCCGCGCTGGAATCGGCCGCTGCGGCGGGACGGGGAGCCCCCCTCAGGGAGCGGCGGCGGAGGAGCCGGCCCGGCCCGCTCGCCGCCCAGCGGAACCAGGCGGCCCGGCCGCTCCCGTGGCCGCTCCCGCTGCCCAGCGCGGCCGCCCGCCCGCCCCGCAGCCCCGGCCCCGCGCGGGAAGCGGCGCTGCCCCATGATGACCGCATTACCACACATTCCTGCTGCCTTTCGCCCCCCCGGCAGGATCACTCACCGATGCACAGATGACAGTAAATGGGTGTTAACTACTCAAAAAAAGAATAAAAATCCCATGTGTCCCAGCAAGCTGCGTGTCAGCTACTGTCAGGAAAGGACAAACACCCGCTTTCCATCAGCCATCGTTTCCATTGGTTTCATCCCAGTTTAATTAGGTGACTTATCAAATTTGTGCAGGACAGTGACATACAACACCACGGTGGTGGTGGGGGAGGGAATCACAGCAACATATACACACAGAATAAGGTACACAAAATAGAACTAAATATATATATATATATATAGGTTATTAGCAGCTATACTCTGAACTTCATATAGTGAATGGCTTTACTTACTACAGCTTCAGGCACAGTGAGGGTTTTGCCAGGGGGAAGGGCAGCAGCGACATCCTCGTGTGGCTCCTCCCGCAGGAATCCAGTTATCCCAAGACGCCCAAACGCTCCCTTCCCGACCAGAGCGGATGAGGACCCTGACCTGGCTCGCTCGGCACCTCGCACCTCTGTGTGTCAGCTGTGGAGCGGCTAAATGGATGTTCTCGAGGGGCTTACGGCACAAGTGCTTGGCCAGCCCAAACGTGGTCACGTTTTTAACTACCAGCTCTGCTGCACAGGGGGAACGTGAGCGCGTTCCGCGCGAAAAACACCCAGACGAACACCCAGGTGGATGCCCTAACACCCCAATTAAAAACATAAGCAGCAAGCAGACACTTAAAAACCATATATATATATATATATGAAACCCTTGAACGTTTCGAGGCAGGTTGGCCATGGGGCAGGTTTTCCTTCACTTGGTTGCCAGGCACAGCTGGCCGGGACGCGCGGGCTCGGGCAGCGCGACGCAGTTTGTCGCGGCCACGTCAGGGCCCTGGGTGAAGGGCGGGCTGGTTTCTGCACGGCCGCTCCCCGCTGCTTTTCCAGCGCTTGTTACTCATGGAGCAAGGGAAAAAAATGGGGAAGGGGCTGCTGGAGGCCTTGGGAAGTGCAGAGGGTGAGTGAGGGGTTTTCTTTTTCCTTTAGGAAAAGGTGCGAGTGCTCTCCAACACGTAAGGAGGGATGGAGGGGGTGTTGATTTTGGCATTTTGTCTTTAAAATGGCTATTTGTGAGGTCTGAGGGTGAAAATAGAGGAAGAGGGTTTTCTTTGGGAAGAACAGCTTTGCCATGTACCAAAAAAAATAATTAAACCAATCAACAAGTCAGTAAGTTTTCTGGGGTGGGAAGGAGACCGTCTTCAGTCTTCAAAAGCACATGCAGTGATCAAAGGCAGAACGTGCCAACCTGCGCCGCTCGGGAGCTCTTGGCTCCTAGCCACGTGCTCCGGGACGCCGCTTGGCCCGACAGGGTTTTGGCTAATCCTGTCTGTGTTGGCAGGGCAGAATCAAATCAGGCCGTCTCTGCAAGAGGGCTGGGGGGAAGATGCCGAGACAGTTATTAGAAATAACAGAGCTGCCCTCCCCTGCTCGGGGCCGTGCAGCCGCCGCGTGGGGAGGGACAGGCTCTTCCTGCAAGCGCTGGTGTAAAAGGCAAAGCTCTGGATCCACGTTGCGGGAGGCCGGGACGGAGCGAGGCTGGTGCCAGCTCCAAACCCGGGCCCCGTTGTCCAGAAGGGCGGAAGGGAGACTGCCTCCATGGGGGCTGCCTCCGTGGGGGCTGCCCGGAGCAAGGAAAGGGAGAATCCCACCGCAGGCAGGGAGGGAAGCAGCACCGGGTAATACAGCCGAGACAAATGGGCACAGGAATTGGTCACCCTGGTCCAAGTTCTGGGTTTGGATGCGTCTCGAGCTCCCATGAACAGACACCCCCGTGGGTGCAAGATGGACAGAGCTCTCGTTTTTGGCTTGAGAGAAGCAGAGCAAAAGGCAGGTTCTCCATCCCATCTGCTATGTACACCAATACTGCACTGTACCTTCATCAACAGGATGCCCTCCGCTCCGGTCCAGCATTACTTAAATAAAGTTCTTCACAGCCACAAGGAACACGAAGCGAGCGCGGCGGCAGCAGGAGGGCCGGACCCCAGCACGGCCCACGACCCACGTGCAGGGTTTGCTGTGGGTTCCACACCAGCCGGCACGTCACAGTGTCACCGTGTCCTCAGCTGCCTCAGGCAGGGGGGCACAGAGGACTCCCCCTTCTTCCTTGCAGTCCCTTCACTCCCCATCCTGCTGGGACAGGACCAGCACAACCCACGCTCCGACTTGCCCCCCGCTGCTGCAGGATTCCCGTGGGGATTACGCCGTCTCCTTGAGCAGTCCCAGCTTCCGAAGCGCCTCCCTTCTGGCTTCCTCTGTGGAGCCCCGGCCAGAAAACCTCACTGTGACCCCCTGGGGTCGGAACCCCGAGGGCCGAGGCAGCGAACCCGACCGCCTCCGCATATCCAGCCCCAGGGGAGGCTGTTTATGGTCAGGAAAATCCTTTGCTGTGTTTTGCGGGGCGACCTTGTTGGCGGCAAGAGGCACCTCTGGTTTGATGGCTACAGTTTTGCCCAGAGGAAGGAAAGGGCTGGGCTCGCTTCTTAAAATCTCATGGATGTTCTGGTATCCGTTGGGAAGAGCGTCAGCCTGCTTGGCTTGCCTGTCGCCGGGCTGCCGCGCTCCCGGGGCATGATCCCCGTGCTCCTGGGCCGGCCTTCCCTTCACTAGGCCGAGCTTTGTCAGGGCCTCGTACCGCGCCTGCTCGGAGGAGAGGTCCCGCAGGGAAGAACTCCTGTTGCGCCCCAGCAAATCGTTTCTCTGCAGCTTCTCCTCCGGCTCAGCCGCCAGCAGGGCCCCCCCGTTGATGTTGGCCAGCACCTGAGCCCTCCGCTCCTGCACGTTCACCGCGGCCTTGGAGATGGTCTCGCTGAACTCCCTGCCGCCCGCGTTGGTGATGTTGATGTTGCTGGGAAAGCGGTGCAGTTTGGGGGCCGGCGCCGCGGCGGGTTTCGCAGGCGCCGCCTGCTCCCCGTTGGGAACCGGCGCTCTCCTCCGCTCCGGATTGCCCTCCTTGGCGGCGCGCGCCCTGCTCTCCCCCTGCTGCTCCGACATCTTCTGGGCCATAACGAGCGGAGTGGGCACGGAGCGGAGCAGCCTCGGGTGCTGCACCGGGGGCAGGGGAGGAGGAGGAGGAGGAGGAAGCATCTCTCGTGGTGGCGGCGTGGAGAGCAGGTCGGCAGGTACCGCTGCCTTGGGGCCATCAGGTCTCCAGGAGGAATCCAGCACTTAAAATGAAAAACAGCAATAATCTCATTAAGTCCTCACACAGGGGAGAATATAAAGCTTTCTTTCACTGGGATTAACAGCCCCCTATAATCTCCTCCTCCGAATTTGCTGCTCAGAAACCAGCCCACAATGCCAGAAAAAACCGTCTCGGAGGAGAGGCTACGGTTGAGGTTACCCAAGTTTGCAAGGCACCCGCTGAAGTCCTCCTGGCCACGAACCCACACCCTCACGTTGGTGTCGCTGTGTTCCAGTGGCCGCTTCACCTATGGCATTTTTTGCCTTCCTGCTGTGTTTACAGCAGTCAGGAGGTGCCGCATCACCTAACAGAGCGGGCACCAACCGGAACGAACTCTCCGGAAGGGGACTCACAGCTCTGCAGTGAGGAGAAAAACACCCCAGGTGCCCCTCGTCACACAGTATTCTTTGTGACAGGACCACGTGCCTTTAAGTCCCCCACAATGTGTCACTACAAACAACTGACTATCTGAAAGCCTTTAGAGATTTCCTAAGAGATCTTTAAGGAAAAAGCAGAGCGCCAACACATAGATAAAAACTAGTCTGCCTTGCTGTGATGACTCTGTAACACTCAGCTTTGCTCCAACTTAGTCACTGGGTAGAGATGGAGCTGGCAGCCCAGCAATTTAACCACGTGCACAAAAACCTGTGCAGGACAGAGGAGCAGGAAGCAATCCAGCAAGCCCTCAATCCCAGTGCTAAGTTAATCACACTCCTTAGGGCTCCTGCTATGTGACAGTCACAGCAGCTAGGCAGGAAAGGAAACACAGAGTTTCTTTAGCTGGTTCTCATGAGAGCTTGGAGATGCCAGGGCTAAGTGACAGGGAAAGCTTCACTTCCAAAGGTGCCACTACCTGGTTCTGCATCCGTGGCAGGAGGGTCCTCGTGGTCACTGCCATCAGGGGTGGACTGCACCAGGTCAATGATGTCTTCGGTCTCTGAATGGCTGGAGACGTTTTCCTCTGTTGACCTTGGGGACTGGGAGTGGACGCCGCTGTCCGGCAGGGCTGGCTCCTCCAAGGCATCATCTAAGGCATCTATGGTTTCCTCGAAGAACATGAGAACATCCTTCTCTTCGTGAGTTAAGTATTTGAGCCTCTCATCATCCTATTGGGAGAGGAGAAGGAAGAAAAGGAAGAAATGGCCATGTAAATTACAATATTAAGGACGATAAAGGGTAAGCACTCCTATAAAAACCACAGCCTCCTCTTTACAAAAAGAGGCAGGATGCAACAAGCAACAGCCACATCAGAAGCTTCCTGGGCTTCCTGCTTGTCTCCTCCAGGAGCACACAGACGATCACTGCAGTTCTGCAGAAGTCAGCTCACAGTGCGTCACCTTTGGCTGAAGAACGATAGATATTTTATTCTTAAAAGAAATTATTCTTCTTCATTCAATGTCCATTTGTATATTTTTCTTGTGTCCATTTGTGTATTTTTCTTACAGATAAATGTTTAGGCAATAAATGCGAAGATGCATTTCCCAGCAGTGCTCACCTTAGGCTCTTTTCTTCAGCAGGGAACCATCCTATATGGTGCAGAAGTGACAAGTAACTACTTGGATCCTCCAGTCCATCCTCTACGAGTCACTGCTCTTGACTAATGTAACACTGCTATGGGAGCCTAAGCAGCAGCACGCAGACTTCCCCACCACCTACACCCTGGGAAACACTTTTCCAGCAGTTGGGAGATGACGGAGAATGATTAGGAAAGGCCCTACATTAAGACAATGGCTACAGGAAAGACTTTTTCCCAGGAAAGCTATGTAAGCTCCGGAGTGCCAAGAAGTATTGTTGAAAAGCAAGTGAGTTTTTCCCTTTTCTGCGCTGTGTTTCTCTCCCTGCATGCACACATTGGGAACTCTGCCACCACTAGGTTAGTAACAGGACACCAGCAAAGCAAGCACAGAAAGGGCCCGTTCCCAGCTCTGCGTTTAGTCGCTCCAGGGATATAATGGATGTAAGGAGGTTTTCCAGGGCATGATCGGGTATTAAGGGCTGCGGATATCTATGGGGTAAACACTTCCGTGCTAGGACAGCAACCTGCTTCAAACCCGCTCAGCCTGTTCAAATCATCCTGCATTAGAAGGAAAAAAAGTTTGTACAAGCCTATCTGTTAAGTAAAGCCCCTAAGTCCCTACTGCAAACTACATTTTATCTCCATCCCAGCACCAAAATCAGGAACAATGTCCCTCTGTAGAACAGCAATGTCCCTAGATTTAGAGCTGTTAAGTACCTCATTGAACCCCGTGGCAATTAAGCACTTAAAACACTGTGGATGGGAAAGGAAACGCTTTGGGGCACTGAGCTGCCTCCTCCCGTGTGGACAGCAGAACGTTTTCCCTGTAAATGGAAGGAAAAAAATTGCAGATCTCAAGGTCCTATTAGGGTTTTGAGTATAGTTTGGGCTATACAGACCTCAGGAGGCCTCTCACACCGCAGCTCTGCTTCTAGAGATCCAGATTTATTGTCACCAGGGTGAACGCGGTTCAATGGCAGGGAAATATATCTAACTGGGGGTGCCTGTAACTGGATTTTAGCATCCAAATTGCACGGGCAGAACTTACTGCAACTTGCTGCAGCTTGAGGGAAACCGCTGCAAAGCCTCCAAGCTGGACGTCATTAGGAATGGGTTATTTAAAGCACTCACTTCAAAGGCTGACGTATTCCCCCGCTCGCACCCACCATGGCAGAGCGGAGTTTTCAAAGTCCAAGGAAAGTTTTACAGCTGCCCTTGAAAAAGCAGGAGGACAGACAAGCCTTCTTTTCTTTCCTTCGTGGATGTTGCAATCTCCTTCCTTTCTCCACCCAAATACTCATAGGGCTGCTCTGCCTCCAGGAGAGAATGGCAGGAAAAGAGTCTTTGTTGGGTAGGTCTGAGCTTGAGCCTAACAGGGTGCAAAGAGGCTTTGACTAAGGCTGAGCTCATGTTGACAGCCAGATTTTCAGGCAATAAATAAATAAACTGGGGCTAAGAGGTCTGTGGTTGCAGCTTTTCTGAGCACGATGCAGTTATTTGGTGGTTCCCACATTAACTTAACATCCTTTGGATCTTAACATCAACTGGATCTGCAGGAAGCGGCTTTCCTGCGTTTGAAAGGCCAACCTCACCTCAGACTGACCCAAGCTCTCCACAACGGGCAGATCACTGCATGTGACACCCCACCCGGTCAGAAACCACAGCAGGAGAGGCAGGTTTTGCTCTGCAGATGGGAAATAATCCCACTTTGGACACACTGAAGATAAACCCACCTGTATTCAAGAGTGCCAGGGAGAAGTAAAGCAAGCAGTGACAGGTATTCACAGGGTCTGAGAACAGGGGGATATTACTAAAAGCCCCCTCCTGTTACTGAAATCACAGCAGATGCCTTCAGAAAGATGGAATAAGTTTTGTTATGGTAAGTGGTGCCAGTTACAACAAGCGTTACGGAGTCCTGGCCTCCCACCCACCCCATCACACCCTTGCAGCGCTTCCCAATTCCAACAGCAGAGTCATCAGACACATGGAGTTCGGAACTTGCAAAGTGCGTCTTAGCTGAGAGTTATAAACACCGCTTGGACACAAATTTGGGACACAAACAGCCGAAACAGCCAAGTGTGCTCAGCTGGCATTAATATTTTAGAGCTCTCTGCAGCCAAACATTTCCTGGCCTGGTCTAACAGGCGGGAGTCTCACTATGATGGGGTTTGCTATGAAGTGAGTCCATTTCACAGAAAAAGATCCCTTTTCTACCTGGCTTAGAGAGCCGGTGACTACCAAGGGCCACAGAAAGCTTTAAAATTACCAGGTCTCTTGCTCCAAACCTGCTGTTTGTGCCATGGTTCAGTTCCCATCCAGAGCTGCCTCCGATGCCTCTCCAGGGGAAGGGAAGCCAGGGGCTCCTGGGGCTGCCTCGTGGTCACAATCAATTAATGTGAAGTTAATTTATACCCAAACTGTCTTTTAATGAAGCTGGTTGCGCCTACCAGCCCTCAAAGAAGAGGGATGGAGCAAAATGAAAGGTCATGAATAGAACCTGGCACAACTCTGTGCACATCCAGACCCAGGATCCCAAGGCTTGGAGAGGAAACAGAACGGTGGGAGAAGCCCCAAGACACCTGAAGGGGTTAAAAAACGCCTGAAGACTGCTAGAAAATCAACGACTACATTTCAATTGGCAAAATACCCCCTGAACACTGGACTCAACTGATTCAATCATCTCAGAATGCCAAAGATTTCCTAGGCACCGTGCCACGGGCGAGCAGGGAATGACTGGAGGCTTTGTAGGAAACACGAAGGGAGCGAACTGTTCCAGGAGGTAGGATGAGACGGCTGGAGCAGCACTTAGATTCCAGCCTGCTAATAACACGGTGCAAAGTTCTACTTGGGGGGGAAAAAAACATACAGAACACAAAAAACCTGCATGCAGGAACAGTATCAGAACAGGTACAAAAGCTTCAGAAGCAAAGAAAAAGGAAAGCACCTCCGATTGTATTTAGAGAAAAGGGAAACAGAGGGGGCTGTGCAGCTGCCCTGCTTCAGCTGCAAGCAAGAGGATCCGAGCTATGAAGGAGGGTTACAGGGTCACACCAAAAGTCTGTTTAGCTCGTGGTTCTGCTGAGAGCCACCAAGGATGGATGCCCAGGGTGGATGGATTCGCATCCCGTTCCCATCCTACCCATTCCCAGCATCACAGTTAAGTCTTAAGTTGCATCAGCACCAGGGCTTTTAGCAGCCCCTAATGGGCTTCTCGGCACGAAGCCGACCTGCTGTTTGGGCCCATTTAAGTGGCTCCCTCCTGGAATCGAGCGCTGCGACCAACGGCGCTTCCTCTGCAACCCTCCATCTGGTGATTCCGGGGATACCATTTCATTGGGCACAGAGGTCTCTAACACTGCATGCCATTTTCTTCAGTTTACGACCATAATTGCACCCGAATGCTTCACAGGAGCTGGCAGTTATGACCTGTTTATTACATATTTTGCTGAAACAAAATTACCAAAAAATATTTCCAGACTTCAAGTCAGAAAGGACTGATTACAGACCAAGTCCTACTTGGTTTCTTTAAGAAAAAAATCTAAAGCAATATGTAAACTCTGAGGATATGTCTGGTTATCAAAAGCTCGGCTGATCTGCTTGCAATTTTTTCTTCATTTTCAATTTCTGTTTTGAGAAAATACTCAGGTATTTTGAGAAAATACTAAAATACTGAAAATACTTCCAGACAAAAGCTGCTAACATGGTTTCTGTTCTACAAAGCTGATTTCTCCTAAGAGAATTACTGACTTGAGCAATAGGTATAAGCAGCAGCTGTGATACATATCTCAGTTTAAACCTTTACAACACAATTCCAAACAATGCAGGCACTGATGGATAAAGAAACTAAGCTAGATTAAGTTATTGGAAAATGGCTGCAGAAATTGAGGGGAAAAAAAGGTGGAAGTCAAGAAATTGTTGTTTTTGAGGGGCACTATGTATCCAAAATTGGATAATGAAACACAAGCAGCAGATTTAGCCCCACTCTATGTCACTAACAGAGGTAGGGAATTTACTTTGTACCTGCTGATGTCCTTATGCTGCAAGAACTGCACAGGATAGAATAGAATAAATTCTTTTTCTGAGCCATATCAATATGCTAGAAGGTCCCAAGATGAAACTCAACTGAAAAGCCACAGCCATGAAAATGCAGAGTGCTGAACAGCTGCTCAAGCAGCAAGGTAAGGCAAAGGACCTACAGGTCAGTCTAAAACCTGCTCTAAAGAGGGGCAGGGAAATCAGTGCTGTTGAGCTCTGCTAATGTCATTCTGGGATACATTAACTAGGGTGATGAAAGAGCATCACATCCTCACCCAGAGCAGAGGTCGGATGCAGCTGCTGAACCTGGAAAGGGGGCAGATGAGCTTTGCAGGAAGGTTAAAATGGGATATGCCCCATGGTAAAAAAAGGCAGGGAAAATGGATGGTAGGCAGCCAGAGCCTTGTATGTAGCTTAAGGTGTGAAAACTTGATCAACAGCTTCATTATAACAAGTCTTCTCCATGTCCACTGGAGGGATGACAAGTAGAAGTTGCCCTTGGAGAAGGGCCAGAGCACTGGGATGGCTGCTGTGGAAGTTCAGGAATGCTGACCAGGGCTGGCTAACGACAGAGCTGCCTTCCTGCTAGAACCTGCTCTGAAGCAGGAACGATGCCATTTACAGCTCCTGCAGCGGTACAGACCCAGGCAACACTTGCAGCAACATCTGCACCAGCAGCAGGGCATCGTTCCTGGCTGGAAGGCAGGCTCTTCACCCCAGGTCTGCAGTTTAGGGGTCACAGCAAGGGCTCCTCAAGCTCCTCTCCCTCTCCACTTCTTGCCTTGCTCATAGGAAAGACGACTCAGTTACGACTTTGAGGATGCAAACATTGGAACTACATTAATATCAGTTTAAAGAGTATGAAGCATCCACGCTCCCTCTGTGGCCTGCAAGGAATGTCTGCGCAAAGACAGTAGTCGGTCAGAAAAATTCTCCTCATTTTTGTGCATCTTTATTTGGTCAAGTATGTGGACCTGGTGGCAGAGGCTGCAGTGAAGTAAAACCTGCAGAACATCAGCAGCAAGGGGAAAAGAAAAAACAATCTCTAAAGCGAGACAGGGACAAAGATACTGCAACCAAGTACACTTAAACAAAAGGAAGTACACATATATAACTTAAATGTAACATATATAGGTATCTGCAAGCGTCCAAAAGGATAAAGGCCATAGCAACTAATTTCTAGCTTTTAATAGGCATGATAACTGCAAAATGACCCCAAGTTAAATGGCTGAGCAGTGGGAAAGAGGATCCCGAGGCCAGATCAATCCACTCAGACACTTTTCATATTTATTTAACCAGCCTGTACTATAAAAGGTGGTGGGGAAAATCCCTTTCCAGAAAGCGAGTATCATGCCTTGCCAGAGCTACAGAACTATGAAGGCAGCTGGTGTGAAGACAAAGTCAGAGAAAGACCTGATCACCCCAAAAAACACCCCAAAGAGTCGTGACTAACAGTGACAGTAACTGAGCAACCATCTGAACTAGAGGCAGAAATAATAACAAAAACTACAGCACACTTTGTTGGCGGTGATAAGGAGTTCACTAACACTCAGAAGATACATCCACATGGGTGAGGGAAGGACTGCAGACTTATCAGCTGATGTAACTGATCTAACTTCTTATTAACGCAGCCCTGAGCCAGCACAGCTCACCTGAGCTCCACCCAGCACTTTCTGGCATGACCTCAGCAGGTGACACTATTTTTTTAGCATGTTATTCACACCTCGAAACTGCAGCAGTTGCTCACTGCCCAGCAGAGATATGCAGAGCAGCTGCAGGAGGGAAGCACTGAAAGCCAAGGCCTGGCTTTAGGAAGTGACTCTTGTAAGTACTGGGTCCATGGAACAACATCAACAGCTCCCAAAAAGCTAAGTGTCATCTGCACATGACGTGTCCTCACCTGTGCTGTGCTGCAAGTTACTTCTCCCAGCAATGCAAGAGAGGAAATGATCCGAGAACAGCTGGCACAAGCCAGAATTCCCAAGCAGAGTGGAACAAGTTTGTTTACATTCCCACTCGGATAGATTCCACGTATGGAGCAAGCACATTTCTCTCACACCTTTGCCAAGAATATGTTTAGACACCAGCTCTATTAAAAGAAAGTAAAAAGGCCAATTGTCCATACAAGTTTGTGTTCTCAAAGACCTCTTTTTTTTTTTTTCCCTGTAACTTATGATCATAAAAAGAAGGTGGAAGAGAAACTAAGTGATGGCAGGAGACAAGGCTGTCAGTGCAAGCATCCTTCCCATCTCAATGTAGGATCTTATTTGCTCTCGTCTTCAGACACTGTGATAAATTTAGCAGCATAAATGCAGACGTGAACATCTATCATTTATATGGAAAAATTCTACTGCAAACAAGACAGGACACTGCCACCTTGTTTGCGCTTCAGAAAGAGCATTTTGCTTCAAGGACTGCAGGGGCTGTCAAAGATTAACTCAAAGCACTATCACGTAGAAGACGAAGCTGGGAAATCTGGCAAAACGAAACCAAATTGACAACAGCTGATTTGTCAAGAGCCGGGTGGATTTAATTCTGTTCTTTTAAGCCCATTTTAGCACAAGGGAATTCATTCCTGCCTCCTGCTCATTGCTGACCTGATAACCAGACCCACAGCACGCAGTGCCAGTGCAGACTTGCAGCAGGCAAAGAAAACAGCCAAACCAGCTCTAAGTTGTTGGCGTGGGCTAGAGCCAGGCCAATTATTTGTCTCCGTTATCACTTCCCGAGGTTTGAATTCCACACAGATAACACGTTTTATTTGGTGACTAAGGCAGGCTGACGCTCCGAGAACCCGAGAGCTCCTTTTCCTGTAATCAAAAAGTGACCTGCAGCAAACCATAAAAGCCACTGCTGCACTTTTCCCCTTTGCAAGGCCATAACCAGAATTCAAAATAAACTCTGAATTTCCTTGTTGTGTCTCTACTTGAGCAGATCTATAAAAGCAATAAATGAAGAGACAGATAAGTCTGTAGCTGTTTCTGTTTCAAGTCTAAGAAAAATCTGCCCTACTTGAAAAATAACCCAAACATTCCAATTTACCTCATTTCTTACAGTTCCTCTATTAAGAAATGACTTTTCCATGCAAACTTACCCTCTTACATCAGAACTTGTGCCCCTTTGGGGCCTTTTTAACAGAACTACTGAAGTAAGAAGTTATAATATCTCTTGGAACATGTTCTAGCATTTTTTTTCCCTTCCCATCTTAACAGTCCCCTGATCTGCTCAGTGGACTGTAAAAAAAAAATTCTGCTTTTAATAGTTACACAAGGATGTTTATATATAATAGGGATATTCATATATGTATTTTGTGTATTCATTTATATATAGAGCATACAACTCTATCCTGTGGATCTCTAAAGCTTGTTTCAGCACTGAACAGACACAAGGTACCAGCCAACAGAACAAAACAGGTTTCGGAACACTCAAGCCTTTACCACCTCTCACTTTACCTTTTCATGATCCATTTATTCAACCACAACTGGCAGAACTTTTTAGATAATGCTCATAACTCAAAGCTGCAAGTACAGCTTCATTGAAGAAAGGATGTCAGGAGTGGCATTTCTTTGTTGAAAACACAGAGAAAACAGGTTGAGATACATGCAGTGGATTCCCTTTCTCAACCCACTGAACCCTGGGTGAGCGAGGCACTCGCTCCCCTTGTCAACAAGGGAGAAGAGGCCCAAGCTGCCAATCTGTTACTCCACACTTGCTGGTCTTGGGCTTTATCAGCCCTGCCACCCGTTACGCTGCTCACAGAGCCTCTACTGATCTCATGGAAAGGGATCTGTGGCAGCAGAAGTCCTCTTTCCAGCACGTGCTTCCCTCTCTGCAAGCACAGACACACGCAAGATGCTGCAGGACGGTAGGCTTGGGGAGCTGAGTTAGCTAACACACAAGTCCCAAGGGAATGGCCTGCAACCACAGCCAACTTTTACTCCGTCTATAAATGACTCCCCTGCAGATCAGGAGATGTTTCTAATTCAAGCGGATGCATCATCCCATGCATCGTCACATGGCGAGACCCGGCTGGGTTAAGGTAACCCGCGTCACATCCCAGCACACTGATTTACACAAGGCCCAGTCCAACACCTGCTACCACCACTAATAAAACCCTCTGGAAACACGACCGGCTACCAGCTCCAGACACTGGAAGATGAAAATCAATGTACTGCATAAAATCAACTTGTAAGCCTTTAATAAAAGGGTGCAGCTCCCACTGCAACTCTAAAATTCTGTTTCCTTAAAATAAACAACATACTGTGTATACCCAGGACAAAAATGATAGAGTTACCTTTGTCCTCCATCCCCAATCCTTCCCAATTTGTTTCTAGGGCAGCTCAGAAACAGATCAGGAAATCAATTTGGAATATTTTTGTGTTTTAAGTAGCAATACAAACAGAAGGATACAGCAAAATATTAATAAAAATATTACAACTTAGTCAGAAACAACCAAGAAGGAACACTTCAAAGTTTACCTCCAGTTTCCAGGAAGTTTAAGAAGCATGAAACTCTAAGCATGTCTGAGTAGACAGATAAATACAGATATTAACCTGTCTCCTTCCTTTCAGCACTTAGGCTTTTGTAGCAACAAGCTACTTGACTAAATGAAACCTAGGAGGGACAGTGGAGGGGGAAAATATGAAAACTATAATTCAGTGCTTTATGCAAGACAGATTTAGGTTCCCACTTGGGATAAGCAAGTTTCCTGCAGTGTCATTTCCTCAGTTGCAAGCAGGTGCTCTCCTGATGGCCATGGTAATCAGCAAACACATGAGAAGCCAGTCCTGCTTTCTAGGCTTGGTCTGTCACAGAGCAAAACACAAATTCGTCGTCTGAATCATCCTGCCAATCTGGAAAAATGCAGAAGTGCATCCTACTCCCTCAATTACTCACATGCTATTTAAGTGGCCACACACTCATATTCACTAACGTGAAGACAACGTTGTTTATGGTGATATACTCCTTACTCACCTAATTATATGAAGGTGGAATGAGCCAAGACCTTTGTTCACAAATGTCAACAGAACGCTTAAGAAAGGAACAGCACAAAGAAGCAGGCACTTTCCTGGGATCATTTTACAAGCAGAGATGCTCCCTGAGCTCTATGGCACGTACTGGCAGCGGCGCTGGGCTGCCTGGTGCAACACATGCTCCTAAATGCCACGGAAATGCAATATCTGGATACAAACACTCCCCAGGCTACGGTCAGACCAGATTAACAAGACTTTGCACCAGATCCCAGCAGCTATTTCTGGTCTTCCAGTGAATTAGCAACCAGCATGTCGACCATTCATAACTAGAACTGTGAAAGATCAACGCTTATGAATTAAAAATACCGTGGTGCAAACCAAGCTACCGATGTAACTGGTTTCATTAAGCACAAGGCTCATTAAACACTTACCGAGGCAGCATTTTTGCACCTCGCTTGGGTGCTGTGATTCTCTGCACCGTCACCCATCTCCACGCTCCCAAGCACGTGATTTGGGGACACTTCGGATGCCATTTCGGAAAGGTCCGACAGGAGATTCCTGGGCATCACAGCCCCGACTCTGATCCCGAGGCGGCGCAGAATGTCCTCAGCATGTCACGTAGGGCTGGGTGCTCCACTCATTTCTGAAAGCACAAAGCAGCATGTTACTTTTATATTCATTTTCTAAAATATTTTAAAAGGAAAGAGGAAATAAGCAGTAAGAGATTCCAAACAAGGTAATAAAAAGCATATCTTAAGGCAACTTAATAAAATCTGATACAACAGGGCTCCATACCCCACTTCATATCCCTCCAACGCAGGTATCTCCATGTACAACCATGGACCCTACGCATGCCCTGCCCTACAGGTTCCATTTGGGTTTTCCATCATTAACAGAAATAAGATCCAAAAAGTTGAAAGATCAACTGACTCTGCTTCAACAGCTCCATCTTCTACGAGCTCTGAGGCAGGAATTCTGTTCAGCAGATCACTTGACGGATACCAGCCAGCTCCTCTCCCAGCACAGTAGCAGTTAGCTCATTTGTTGGTCAAGTGGTTTTATGCTGCATACCCGGTGAATGGATTCACGAGCAGAACGGAGTGCCATTTTTATGCCATCACATTACACAGCAAAATTGCATTTTAAAAGTTTATAGAGCTTTTATTTCGCTCAGCCATGAAGAAACAGCACTTGCACATTTGGAGGAGGCTTAGGGGGTACAGATATATGCACCAGCATTTACTGGAGGCAAAAGCCAGCACATTTTTAAAGCCATTCTAATGTTCAGGTTTGCAGTATTTCTCTGATAAGTTACCATTTAGCAGATAGAAGTTTTTCCTTCACTCTCAAGTTACTTCTAAAGTAACTTGATTTGCAAAAAAAATGTCCTTCTGCAGTAACAGGGCAAGCTGGGGGAGGGAAGTGGGGAGAGGGGAACATCACATCCCAGCTCCAGCACATCCAGGCATCCCTGGCAACATAGCCTTGCATTACACCATAGAAAGAAACACCTTGCTCCTTAACAGCCCTTCTTTCCAGCCTAAGGAGAAAAAGAGGCACAGTCCTCACAGCTCGCAGGTACCACGTTGTACCCAACAAGGCAGAGAGTGGATCCCATTGCCCCGACCCCGCACAGATGGTCCTGCTGCCCAAGAGCTTCTCCTTGTATCATGGTTTGAGAGGGGACATGAGAAGCAAAGTCAAGGCCGCATTTCCAATTCAATCGGATCATTTCTCCTTCCTCCCTCGCCCCGTGCGCTGGGAAACCGGAGCCTCCTGGTAAGCTGATCGGGGCTGCAGAGCAGGGCGAGGGCATCAGCGAGGGGGACAGAGCCCTG
>VZSG01000086.1:566516-608631 GCA_013398315.1 Nothoprocta pentlandii | reverse complement strand
CCGCCATGGCGGCCGCCGCGGCGGGAAAGCGGCGCCGCCGCCTCGAGGCGCCTCCATACTAACCACATTGTCTTTCGATTGCCCTTCTCCCTGGTGCCTGTGTGTTTTATTCACAGTATTTTATCCGCCCAGCCAGGCTGCGGTGGCAGAAATGGCCCTGGCGCTGGAAGTGCCTCCAGGTGCGGGAGAAGGAGGCGTCTCACCAAGACATGGCCCCGCGTGGTGCGAAATGCAGAGGAGCGGGATGGGGAGGTGGTCGGCAGGGGCTGGGGAGCCGTGAGACCATCCCCAGTCTGCAACACGTTCCCTGGAGCGTTGGGAGTCGGGGACAGCAAGTGCTTGGGTGTCCAAGGAGAGATTTGGGGTAATTTGAGTTACTGTAAAATTGGTGTCTCATCTAACCTGCCTGTTGGGACTCCCACAATCGAGACACTCCAGTGAGGGCAGGTCTCACATGGAGACAAGTCACATCCTGAGGGAACGTGCATCTCCAGCCACCAGGCTCCTACGTGTCTCACTTGACCTATTACTATCCCACATAACATACATTGAGCAACAGTACAGGAGAAGAAAGTGCCTCCTTCAGTGGAGGAGTGAAGTGGGAGTGATGCCTACAATGTATAGCAGGAAGACCCTGGTTAAGGGAAGCATCCTCACTCGGGAAGCCCACGTTTAATTGAAGAATATATTTAAAGTCAAGCATGTACTTTGCTAATTTCCTGTGCGGGAACTTTAATAAGCAGGTGCAAAGTGCTGTGATATTCATCAGTGTGAGACATCAGATAAAAGTATTATCCTTACAGCGTATTTGTAAGTATATGTTAACTCGCCTTGCCTGAGCTAAAGCTTTCCTTGCTGAGAGGGAAGTCACCTAAGGCAAGATCATACAGTTTCAGTCCTTTATCATTTCCACAGTATCATTTTCTGTATTTCTTGACGTCTCCTTAGCACCATGTGACACTAGGTTTAGTCTCACATAAAAAAAATATGTGCTCTTGACAACATTTTTCTCCGACACAGGTGTGTCTGAAAGAGTTTTTCTCCTTTTGATCATTAGTGTTTTCCTTCTTTCCTCGTTCTTCACATTATCAGCTCACTTTATTCAGGGAAAGGGGCTGTGTGTTGACACATTCTGTCCTGAAGGTGGGGAAGTTTATGGTGTTCGGTTCCAAGTGCACAGCCTGTTACTCTGTTATGGAGAACTTCCCTCCTTGCACAGTAAAAACTTGTTATACCAGTTTAAAAATATTTCAAGCATGCATCTCCTTCCTGTACCATTAATCATTAATTAACATGCGATACTCACATTTCTGGTTGCTATTTAATAAAGATAGTGTTTTCTGTGTGTTTCCTGCCTCTTCTGTCTTTTATTCCTGAATCAACATCACTGCATACCCAACTGTTGGTGTAAGCCCTATGTATGGTGTCCGTCCTGCAGACCTCCTGGAAATAGTGCCAGAACCTGTGCCACTAGATGAGCCCCATGTTTGTAAAACTCCCTCCTGGGGAGTTGACTCCTTTTCCTCCTGTTACCGGCCAAAATTCAAGTTTCTTCTTGCAGAAGGTACTTGTTAACTTATTCCTGTGAACAGAAGAGACTAGACACTTTGAAGTACAGAACTGTGGTCAGAGAGGATCTTATTCACCCATTTTGGGCTTTTTTTTCACAACGTTTTCATTTTGGATTTTTTTTTTGTCTCTACACGGTCTGATTTTTCTCTACAGTGGTGTAATTTGGGCCATTTGGGGGGATTTTAGTGTGTGTGTTCTGATTTGACAAGTAATTGGTAGAATTGAGCAATCAGAATGAAAATGTAAAATGATGGATCTTTCATATTATACAGAATTTGAATTTCAGTAGGCCTGGAAATCAGCTTGATAGTTAAAATTCAGAGCCTGCTTTTGCCATGCATTGTAAATAAAGTTAAAAAGGAGTGTCTGACATTTTGAACTTGAGGCAAAATAGACGGGGAATAATGTGCACTGGGATATGACATAACCATGAAAGAAACAGGGTTTAACCAAAGTGTAGGTTGAGCTACTTTTATGGTCCTTATTGTTGACTTGCTGTTGTCATAAACATGATACTATGATTTGTTATATGCATGAAAGCAGCAATTAGAAACCTCAGACAAGATCAGGGCTTATTGTACCATGTACTGTATAAACACAGACTGCAGGCTGTATAGTCAGTGTTATTCTTATTTATGATCAAGCCATAATCCCACAAGAGACACATTTCACAATGTATTTATACAACTTTTCTTTATGATTTCCCATGCCCTTTTTTTTGGCATGACACAACTAGAGCCAGTGAAAGCCTTAGGTGCTGCACCACGCTTAACCGCTCAGTGCCAGAATGAATTCAAAAACCCCGAGATAAACTTGACATATTCAAAATCTGTGACTCAGCAGAGTGACATCCCAGCCCAGATGTCACTGCTGTCTCAGTTGTGCCACTTCAGTGCGGTGCTGCCTGAGCTGTCATCTAGATTAAAATAAGCAAACAAACACTCTGGGGGAAGGACTGTTTTGCCCATGTAATTTCAGATTTGAGTTAGTGTTTAGCAGGATAAAAGCTATAGGTTGAGGGAGACAGGTAGGAACCTCACAGAGCAGATATGCTGCCATAGGGATAGGAATGTGGAACTTTGAAAGGGGTGGTCCAAGAAACTCTGCAGGCCAAGTAGGAAGTCTTAAAGACCTAGTAAGAGAACTATGACAATTAAGATGGAGCAGCCCAGCCTTCTCTGAGCTGAGCAACCTCTGTTACTCCCCCAAATACTATATAGCCTATAGAATATAGTACAGGGGTACTTCTGTGGGAGGTGAGAGATGAGTTTGAGCACTCTGAAAGTTAAGTGCCGGATGAGCCTCCTAGACTAAGGCTTCCTAGGTGAGATACCATCACTTGCTGTAAAATGAACAAGATAGGATCTGGAGGGAGCCTGTTGGTGTTTATTAGGCATTCTCCAGGAATTCTTCAGGTTTATGCCAGAAGAACACCTAATTTCTGGATCCTGTTCCAGTTTAATTGGGAAATAGCCCTGAAGCTGTTGTGGCCAGGGCGTTTCTGTATCTAGAGGAGCAGAGTCTTTGGCATCGAGAGCTGTCCTTACCAACCTTCCTCCGGCCAGGCTTCAAAGCCCTCCTGCCAGCTTCTACACCCCCCAGCCTCCTGCTCCTCTTATTCTCTCTTCAGCACTTTACCTGTTTCTGGCACTGCTATGGCAATCTGACTGTCTCCAGACCATTTCTTCCGCCTCTTCCATCTTCTCCCTCACCCACTATTGCTTCTTGACCCATCTTCTTTCCCCCCAAATCTCTATATTGTCTTAGTAACTTCCTGCTGCTGTCTCCTCTCTCTCCATGAAGTTGCTTCCCTCTTGCCTCTTTTTTTCTCCAGATACACTGAGCCCCATCTGATACGATACCTAGGGCTGAATTTCCACTTGTTACCTTTCATGTTAGTGCATCTCAGTGCTTGGACAAGACATGCAGGTGTGAGGAAACCTCACAGAAGATCAGTTTCTCTTCAAAGCAAGGAGGTACCTGGTGATGTAGGCTGCTTGTCTGCAGTACACCTGCGGAGACAAAAAAGCAGCTGTGTCGTATTTGTGAAATTCAGCACCTCGGTTGCACTTAAATCCTGCTTTAGGCACCTAAGTCCTTTATTGGATCCAGTCCTTAATCTTCCCATTCATAAGATCCAACTCTTAGTGCAAATACTTCCCTCTTCCTAAGTTTTGTCCGGCTAGACTGAGCGAGGACTGACTTCTGTTTCTGCAGTATCCAATTTTAGCAGGCTCCCATAGCAGTAATGTGACAGAGAGGTACACCTAGTAGCTTTTCCTTGGCTTCTTCTATAGAAAACTTTTTTTTTTTTTTTCCCTCGGGTTTAATGTTAGTCTGCTCTCCTGTAAGTCCTGTTGAGTATAGCTAGTTATTTACCAGAGTCAGTAAGTTTGGAATGAATGTGAGTTTCCTGTGGGGAATGGAAAAATATGTTAAAGAAATGCACAAAATGATTTATTCTAAGTAAAATATATACATTTAAAAATAAATTTATCTTTTTACATTGTTGTTTTAGACTTCTGTTCCAATTCTTGTTCAGATGGAAAGTTAATTCTTCTGATGGCCTTTTGTTGGCTCATGACATGAGTCTGGAAGATCTCTATTCCAGGTTCCAAGGACAGAATGTGCTGTTACCCGGCGAGCTGGATTTTGCTGGTTTGCTGGAACGAAAGCACAACTGACCGGCCTCAGGAAGAGGACAGCAGCGTGGAGGGGTTTCTTGTGTGTTGGTTGAGGGAAGCTCTCATCGTTGGTATCCAGGATGTTCTGTAGCTGTTCAGAAAACGGCTTCTCTCCAAAGTTTTTGTTAGGGCTGCAGGGCTCTGTGCAGGGTCGACTTCAAGTCAGTAAAACAAATCCTGATAATTTCATTTCCAGTTGAATCAGGCTTTTACCAGATCAAGGAAAGAATTTACACTTCTGCAGCAGGATATACATGAACTTTAGACATCTAAAATTCATTTGCAATCCAAACAACCTCTGCTTATCAGCCATCTAGCCCTACATGTGCCTTACCTCTATAGGTGTCTCTCTGTTTGATCTGAAAGTTCGCTATTTACACGTGCTGTGTGAGGTGAGCAAAAAATGTCAGCAGAAACTTTGCCCTGTTGAACATCATGGTGTGAACATTTTCATCCTCACTGTAATGCACGCTCAAAACCTCTGCACTGTATTTGGGGGCACCTGCTGGTATTTACTTATGAACAGGGTTGCCATGCACCCTATCTTCAGAGAAACTGGGCTGCTGTGTAACTGTGGTTCAGAAATTGAAAGCAAAGATAAAAGCTTGGAATCAAGAAGCTGCAGCAAGAGGATGAAAGAGGAATGGAAATCCTCACCTCTAGTCCCTTTTTTTCAAGGACAAATTATCTATTTTAGATTAAACAATCAATGAATAAAAAATTACCCATCGCAGCAATCCTCTAATCCCATGGGACAAGGTTATTAGAGGATAATCCTAGCCTAAATGGCAGCTCTACGCTCGAGCATTGGTTCTCCTAATGCTATTGGGTACAATTACAGAACAGGGCCTGGAAACCACAGCCTTTGTTCTGCTTTATTGCTTAATTGTTTGATGAAGTATTCACTTCATCAAAGTGAGTGCTTTGTAATTTTGCAGTTGCATGCAGCTGGCAGTGGCAATAAGAAAAGAACTGTTTTTTTTTTTTAAACAGAATAATTCATTCTCTTGCTAATAGAAGGTGCCAAAATACCACATTTCAATAGTAAATAATTTGAGAGATCTCCTCTGAAAAAGGGAAATCTCACCCTTAAAAGTTAGGGAAAAAAAACACATTTGTTACTGATTTTTCTCCTTTCTCTTGATGCTCTGCATCTTCTTGCTGCTCTGCAAATAAAGATGGAAGAGGTGGGTCTGCAGCTCGTCACTAACAGTGCACTGACAGCTCAGTTCTTAATGTTAGGGTGTTAGCTGCAAAACTGGAGTGGGAGACATTTTTGACTAAAACAAAAGGACTATAAATAAGCACAAAAGAACTTAAGTGCATTTAAACATTTTTTTTCATGATTTTAAAATGAAGGCAATAGCCATGTTTTATTCTTGAAAATATTTATGTTTGTATGTTCAGGACACGGTATCAGACTCAATTCTCCAGGAGGTGGAGGTGCTTCTCATATAACCTTGACCAGATCGTTAGCGATGGTCAAGCAATAAGGGACATCAGTTCCCTACACCTGATTGCTAGGCAGGTCTTCCCCCAACATTTCAGGGGGTTTTGATCACTCTTCTGAAGCATTTATTTCTCTTCATCAACAACAGATGGAGCTTAGACAATTAGCTCTGGATTTGGATTTCATTTTTGGCCACGTGCTTCAAATGTAGGCACCAAATATGAGGTCAACTAAAGAGAGAAATTATTTTCTCCTGTTCCCAGGAGAAAATAATTCTCCCAGTTCTGGAGTTTTTTCTTTTGTTTGTTTTTGGAATTTCAGCCATGGAAGATCTCTTGCAAATGCTAAATGTTGTAGAAGTGTTTTATGAACAAGGTCAGTGCAAACACAACAGGTAAAGTGAAGTTAAGCATTTCTCTTGGTAGCCCTACCTCTTGGGACCTGGGGTCCTCCTACCCATACCTTGCTGGGTCTCACCTAAAAGCCTTCGGGTGCTTCTTCATTGAGGCCACATTTCTAGAGGAAAATGGTGATGAAAAAGGTGGATTATGGCTTGTTCACTTGTTGGTTTCTGTGCAGATGTGCTGCTGTTGGAGCACTTCTTGTGAAGAACATGGAGAACAGATGCTGGGAAGGAAAATATTGCATACTGCCTTGTGGAGTGTCAGTAAAGAGCCTCCATGTAGATACACGTATATTTAGCAATTACACAGATCTATTATTCCTGGAAAAAGAGAGGGGGGAATAAATTAATTACTTTTAGTAAGTGTTCACATTTAAAGGAATTGCAGTGCTTGCTATTTTTTTTTGTAGCGACACTTTGTAACTTGTTTTCATGAAACCACCATTTTCAACATCATTTAACAAACTATTACAGGCCTTTTAATAGATTACAGTCATTAACTTTGCCTAGGGTGAGGGCGGGATTTAATATGGGCAATAGAAAGTCTGTCCTCTAGGCAGGAGTGCTCGAGATCACAGGAGTGTCAGAGTTAAAGTCAGTTCAATGACCAAGAGGAACAAAACTGTCTCGCTGCATCTCTTGTACCTCTGCAGCAGTGACTGGCTCCTGCCCGTGCCCAGAGTACTCAGTGTACAGGGACTTCTCCTGCAGCCTTTCTCTGTGCCTTGCTCCAGGTTGCCTCTGTGATCTGGTCTGGTAGTGTGAAAAGCTAAAAGATGGGAAGATCTTGGCTACAGCTCCCTTGACTTTAAGGATTTACCTGGCAGCCCTTCTGTATGGGAGTCCTCTGCAGAAGGAGTTACACAGAGGTGCTTCTCTGACTCATGGCTTTTAGGGACACCTCCTCTAAGACTCATGGAATGGCCACAAGGCAGCTGTGAATCAGTCCTGAGCAATCCCATTATCACCTGATTTCCTAATGCCATTCCCTATAGACTTCTGCTACAAGCCATTTTTTTTGCATCCTCTGTGTAACCACCGCCTTGGTGGGCTCTCCATCCACAGGAAAAATCTGGCCTGCTGCTCATCTCTCTTATTTAACATTATGTTTCAAGATTTCCATTACTTACTTTTAGTGCCCTTACTGACTGTGACTCAGTTTCACTGATGGCCAGAGTCTGACCAGGCTTCCGTGTGAACTGGCTGAGGTTGCCACGCTGAGTCAGAGCGGGATCAAAAGTGGCAGAGAGGAAAAGCAGGGCACGGATGATCTACAGCTCGGCTAAAGGTTGTCCAGTGGGAAGGCACTGAATCACACCTGGTAGAGATGAGGCTGCTCTGAGTGGAGTCTGAGTAGGGAAGCTGACACAGCAGCCTCTCGATGACATCTGCAGCTCAGCCAACCCATGGGAGTTGTCTTCTGGCACAAGATGGACGCAAGCTCTGCCCCACGACCTTGTGCTCTGGGAGGATCAGCCGTGGTTGGACCTCACTTGTCACCTCCTGCCTCAGCAGGTTGACATGCCTGGATTCACTTCACAGAATCACAGAATGACAGAATCATACAATGGCTGAGGTTGGAAGGGACCTCTAGAGATCATCTACTCCAATCCCATTTCTCCAGCAGGGACACCCTGAGCACGGGGCACAGGGCGGCATCCAGGTGGGTTTGGAAGATCTCCAGAGAAGGAGACTCCCCAACCACTCTGGGCAGCCTGTGCCAGGGCTCTGTCACCCTCACAGTGAAGAAGTTCTTCTGCACATGGAGATGGAACTGCCTCTGTTTTAATTTATTCTTCATTGTGGAACTGAATGCTGCTTCCTGGAGTTCCTCTGCAGTTTCAGCAGGACCCAACATTTGCGCTGTTTTGATGCTTGAAGGAGTTACCAGTGGCGAGCTTGAGCCATGTTCCCCATCCCTTTCCCACAGTATGGGAATGGAAGGAAGTTGGGTTAATTCAGGCTGGTAAAACAATGAATGTTCTCTGAAATTCCAGGTATTATTAACGGTATGACCAGGGCGGTGGTGCTTTATTACTTTTCGTGAGGCCAGGCATGAAACTGAAGCTCAGATAAAGAGACAGCTGGCATTTGTATACTTCACTATTTACAGAAGTCTCATGATTACCACTGCAGGCTCTTGAAAAATGCTCACCTGCCTGGAGGGACTCGAGTGACTCTGGCAGGATATCTGCATTACAGTTGCAACGCTGTTCCTCTGCGGAGAGGACCCACAATAATACGTTTTACTTTTAATAGCTCCTGCTGTACTTTGGCATTAACAGTCCATCTGGACTAGCACCGTCGGCAGACTCTGGGCCAGCAGTGTGACAAGCATATTAGTTAATCACCAGGCAGGGACCAGCATGGTTGATTACCTTTTTTATCATTCATGATTCTTAGTGTTTTATAAATAGCTTTATTGCATCTCCTTTACAGGTGTGGAAATTGAATCGTGGAGAGGAGAGATGATGACTCTTAGGTCAGGTGTTGAGAAGGTGGAAGAGCCTGGAATGAGATCCTGGTTGGCTGAGGGAACTGACCCCCAAGCTGCTGTCAGTTCCTGCAAGTCAGGAAAATGTACTGGAAAAAACATCCTGAGAGATCTCTGCAAGCCACTGAATCCCTCCAGAGCCTCATGCTAACTGATGCAGCACTGCACAACTAGAAAGTGTAGAGCAGCCAGGCTTTCCCTGTGTTCAAGTGAGAAGCTCAACCCCCCTAACACATCTGTATTTCTCAGGTGCCTTTAGAGCACAGCAGGGTCAACTCTTGCTTCAAAAGATCTTTCTGTAATTTTGTACCAAACAGCCCTTCTTGACTACACATTGCAACTAGTCAACCCAGCATAATGAGAGGGTGCAAAGACTGCTGCAAGGGAAGTGGAAGAGGATTTAGACTATGGAAGCTCTTGACTTTCAGGCTCCCTCACACATGTTGGGCTGAAAGCTGTTTGATTAAGTCATGGGCTCCTTCCTTTGAGCAGTTAGTAGAAAAACAGAGCAGAAAAACAACACTGGCAGATCTGGGATAAACAAAATAACCAGGATGTGGATTAAGGTGTGAGCTGCTATTGCCCTCTGCTGACAGTTTGCTACATCGTGCTTTCTCTTTAAAAATAAATACTGCTGTAAATCTAACAAGAAATTCTGAGGCTTTTTCAAAACCAGAAGGATCTTTTCTCTGGTGGAGATTTTGTCTTGGTGTCGCTTGAGCTTGTGTGTCTTCCCCTACTGTTGTAACTTGGATGCTGTGAATCACTCAACTGCGATAAGCCCTGGGTGAAAAGGCTGTTGGGCAAAGCACTGAGCACACGTGAAGTGAGAGCTGTTTTCCTGGGGACAGCCAGGGGAAACCATCTACAGAGCCAAGCTGTAGAAGCATGGGAACAGAAATATTGGTCTTGTGAATGGGTGAACTGAGGGATCCAGCTGAGCTCATGAGATGGCAGCTCTCCTACCTGCCAGGGTGCTGCAGATGGGTTTGAAGCAGAAACAAGGCTCTAACTGCAAAGGAGGACGGATCACGCTGCTGACATTTTTTTAAGGCTATATATTTGCTCGGCTCAAACAATGCAGCCCCTCAGTCAAATACCAGTTTGGGGTGAGCAGGCCAGAAGCAGTGGCCTGTGACAACAGCAGGTTGCACAACACACGCTTAGTTCTTTTTTTCCCATCTATCAAATCTGCTTGTCCAAGGTCATATTGCAGTTTTGTAGGAAAGCCAGGAAGTGAATCCAGGGTGTTTTGATTCTGATCCAGGGCTTTAAACACATGGGCTTTTTCTTTTGTTTATATTACAGAATTATCTAACAAATGGCCTACAGGAATGTACTTAAATATTACAGTGATGAATGGGACAGGAAGGCCTAAGACAGTTTAACAGTTTTTCTTTTTAGCCTATGAACTATTCCTGAGCTCTTAACTGTGACTTATATCGTGGCAAAATTTACTATTTCAGCTTCAGTAGTTGGGTAGTAATGATATCTCAATAAACCAGTGCTCTATTTCAGCTATCCAGTGCCTCAGAAAGGGATCTCAGGCTGTCCACAGAAATAAATGTTCCTTGGTTGCCTACTCTGAATAAATATTCATATGGAAAAGCTGACAGGAAAATCTACAGATATTCCTCTCTTTTCCGTAGGCTGTACAAAGGATGAGTTTTCTCCCATTCCCTAATCCAAGCAGTGGAGGCTTATGCTTTTAGCAATTAAGACCGTGGTTTCCAAGCCCAAGTATGAAGAGCAGACATCAAAATTTCAGTGCCTGAACTGCAATGGTGTTTCTGCATCAAGCATGTTGTAGCAAAAATAGCAACATCAATAATGCTAAGTAATATTATTGATAATTAACCGTAACCTCAGGTCAATGTAGAAGGGGCTTCTGTAGATGCTCTTGCTGGTCCCTGTGAAAAAAGTCAGTTTTTCAGTTCAGTTTCAATGACAGGTCAGTTTTTCAGTTCTCTGCATTGGTGCCCTGGGGGACGGGTTGTAATCAGGAAATTTGGGATGAAAGTCAGTTTGGGAGCTGCTACTATGAAGTCCCATTGCTTGCACTGCACGTCGTGGACCCGGCTGCCACATAAAGCCGCAGTCCAGACGTGATATCCCTCAACCCCTCGGTCCAGAAAGCTGCCGTTCGTTACTCGCTCACATGGGAATATGCAGAGATGGGGACAGTTCTCAGTGCAGCAGAACCTCATTCAGCCTCAGCTAAACCACAGCTTCTCCCCAGCAGAAAGCAAACTCCCCTTAGAAAGCCTGGCAGCGTCTGCCAGCAGGGTAAGCTTGGCAGAAGGAAAGGGGCAGGAAATGTGGAGACCTCTCCATCCCATCCCATCCCATCCCATCCCATCCCATCCCATCCCATCCCATCCCATCCCATCCCATCCCATCCCATCCGGCTGCAGCTGTACCTGGGAGCAGAGGCTGGGCCCTACCAGGAGTCCTGCCTCAGCCCAGCCTCCTGTGAGCAGGAAAATACAAGCTCCATATCTTCATTTTGATGTAGGATCCACAGAGGGACCTGAACCCTCAGATTTTTTTTTCTGCTAGACCTCAACTATATTCTCTCAATATCCTGCTCTTCCATCTGCTATATCTCTTAGGGGTTTTGCATTAAAAACTGATGATTTTCCACATAGTATTAAATATTGCGGTGTTTATGGGAATGTTACCAGCTGTTAAGCTGTGATATGTTGTGTTTTGTAAAGATAACTCTATGGAGCTATATAAGAATTTCAGCATTCACTTAAACCTCTTCCCCACTACAGAGGGAAGAGAAAAAATGGGAAACCTGTTTTCCAGCTAAGGATTCAGAAACCAAAGGGAAAAAGAAAAGCACAAGCAGGTAAAAGATACTATTTCTAACTTGAGCTAGTGAGGTATTGAGTGAGAAGGGAAGCTAACTCATAAATATTGGCTATGTATATGCTTATATTATATCTTACTACACAGAATAGAGAATTTTGCTATAGAAGAAACTCCCCAAACTGTACATAAATGTTAAATAGGTAGTTAAATAGGTGCAAAAAATTGTCATACCTGGCATGAAGGCCATGTTAGGAGAATTCCTATGTATTTGTTTGCCTTTTCCCTTCCCCCATGTTCTATACATGCCTTACTAATTCTTTTTGCTTCTTCCCAGAAGCAACTCAATGCATCACTCAATGTCCAAACTGAGGGTGATTTAGGGCCAGAAAATGGCTTAGACTGGAGCAGGTATTTATCACATTACCCTTGACATTGATATGGGGAGAGAGTTAACAGGGAAAACATCACTCACCATCTTTCTAAAAATGATTTCATCCACCGTAATTGTTTAGAGAAAGTCTGGAACGAAACCAGAGCATCACTTTGGGAAGACCTAACGCCTTCACCGTCACCTGAGCCAGCCTCAACGTCAACGTTCTCTTACTGCAGCTAATTTGTCCTTAAAAACTCCTTCAGCAAGCAGAGCGTGGCTGGGGCTTCCATTCTATCAGCCATGATCCATTCCAGCAGATCACATGGACAGGTGCAGTAGTTTAAGGTGTCAGCACCCATCCCTGATGGGTCTCTTCTGGAGGTGGCCTCTCTTCAGCAGAATCAACAGGAGGGATCAAGTGGTATCAAGGGGGGATCAAGCAGTACCTGTAAAACACCCAACAGGTAAAATTTCACTGCTAAGTTAGTTAGTTTATAGAGTGTGGCTGTGATTTGACCTGTGCTGCAGGAATGTTTCCTATTTTCAGTTAACTCAGAGTATTACAAGCTTTAGTTCAGACAGGTTTAAAACACAGAACCTCACTAAAGGGAAAAAATAAAGTCTATTATACTAAGTAGCTATGACAGAACTATGTTAAAAAAGCAGTGTCTATGTTGCTGGTACTGTTCAAAAGTCATGGATCAAGATTCCAAAACCTGTCAAATAGGCTTAAATTTTAGCAGTACAAATTTGTTCTTTATTTCATCATCTAGATTTTAGATTCTAGGCCTTTTATTTTACTTTCTTTTTTTTTTTTGCTCTAAAAACAAAAAAAATCACAAATACAGCAATCATGAGATGTTCCCATTATCAACATGGCTCCGGGACCAAAATATTTATAGTAAATATTAATATTTTAAAAGTCATCTAATGAAAATTAATACAGCTGGCAACATGAAAGATTATGGAATTATTTTCATCTTTTCAAATAACCAGTGGTGTTAGAGGCACCTTTCTATTGCTTTCTTTTAATAAAAACTACAGGTTTGACAAAGTTCCTAATATTGACAACAAGGAGCCAGAAAACTATATCACATAGTCGGGAGTATGAAATGTGAAGCTCTCTAATGTTTCTTCCTCTTATGTAAATCTCCTTTAAAAAATGTGTAAACCATCATGGGAACCCATCACCCGGCAGATAAATTCAGAATTAGTAAAATCGAGGTGCAATGCCAGTGAAATCAAGACAAATGAATCCCTCTCATTGAAGTATGAGGTTTGCCCAATAGCTTTAGGTCTTCATGGAAATTTAGCCATTTGTCCTGACTCCTTATGGCTTCGGGGAGGCAGCCGGCATTTCCATGAAATTATTTAAATGCAGAATTATTAGTGCATTTTGCAGCTACAGAGATAGATGGGTTTTACATAAAATGCCTGCTCTTTGTGGCAACCTGATGTGATATTGAGCAAGATAATGGTCAGAAAGAACATTGCCAGGCTCCTAATGAGAAACTGTTGACAGTAAAATTACCCCAACATTCATCAAAAAGCCAATAAATGTCAAGCATGGGGCCTTTGATGCAGTAGCTCATCATTTCTGTTCAGAAGCTTCTGCAGTCTTTTCAGAGCATGCAGTCACCTGCATTTCTGGTGCTTTTACTGAAAACTTTGCTGCTGAAGTGCAAGGAGCAGGTGTCCGTGTCCTGGATGTCACCGTTACAGTGCCACTGGCTCCCTGGGACACCTTGAGCAGAACATGTTTGGCCTCAATTTCCCCATCTGTAACACAGGGATGACAAGACAGGAATTACCCAAAGGCAATTCTGTGAAGGACACAGTGTTGTCATCCAAATGTTCAAAATCCTGGAGCTGGATCATAAAAACTACAATGCTGACTTTTGCCAGTGAGTTCATCATGGATTTTTAAACTTTTTGTGCCCTGGTTGTACATATATTCAGGTTTTTCCTCCACAACTACAAGCAATTACCTCAAAAGAAAACTAATTCTTATCTGCTCAGCTGAGTTCTGGCTTTTGGAGACCTTAAGAAAGTCAGAGATGATGAGAAAACTCCTAGGAAGTCTCATGGAACACTAAGTCTGCCCTCCAGCTCTGTGGATCATGGAAGATAACGTATCTTGAACCTCATCCTGAGGCCCCTGGTCAATGGGGTGAGGCAGAATCCATGAATTGGGAATAACCTTACGCTGGATATTACCACAATAGTCTCTGCACCCTGGCTTGTTTGTTACCCTATTCCTGAACAGAGCCTGTAGTAACATCAGAGGTGATGACTCCATCACATCCCCTGGATTTTGCCTGTACATCTTGCCTAACATCTAGTTGTCCCAAGACTTCTACTCCAGTGGCACTCTGAGCTACACCACTTGGCTAGATGGCTCGTGACATTCTTTGTGACAATTCCTTGCTTGTATCTTCTCCACATTATTCCACTTTTTGTCCACCCACCTTCCATTCTTCCAGCTTTTCGTGGGTATATTAGTGGCAAGCTTGTCCCTTTGTGCCATTTGCAGCAAAAAGCTGCATCCTGGAGACTGGGCACAGGGCACAGGAGACAGGACTTGGTTTCAGAGCTGTGAGCATGTGCCACATGCTATTAGGGTCACTTGAAACTAGGCTAATTACCTGGCAGACGTTGCTGCAGAGCAGATTCCTTCATAAAAATGACTGGCGTGACAAGGGACAGACTTCTGCTATTTTTGGACAACCTCTCGTTGCTGGCAGAAGATAGTCACAGCGGTAGGGCTCCCAATCTGTGATTTGGGTTGCTGTTTCTTGGCTGTAGAATGTAATTAGCAATTCTGGAAGCGCTCTGTTTCCCAGGACTAGCCTGTAAAGCCACTGAATTAAATAATAAGGGCAGACATGGACAAAAATGAAAATTTACACATGTCAGAAATGAAAAATACTGCTTGGTCAGTCTACAGGGGCCAGTACAGGAATGTTCTAAAGCCCTCTGAAACTTTTCTCTATCCAGCAATTCAAGCAACAGGGAGATTTTCCTAGGAGATTTTTGCAGTGATGATGTGTGAATTGGTAGAAACAAATACAGTGACCACTCATTTTCAAGTGTACTTACTTGAAAATTGTACTTTTAAAGATCTCAAAACACACCACCAAAGTTTGTCATGTCTCACAGTGCACCTGTGAATGAGTCTGAAAAACACACAACCTGGGAAAGCTGCATTCTTAAGAACATGAGCTCCACGGCACTGTTTGCCTCCACAGATTTGAATCGTGAAGGGGTTTGAGGCAACGAGGGTTTGGTCTTTTACACAAACAGCCAGTGCTAACAGGATTTCTAAACATTTGCAAATGTGCTCATCTAAACTGCAGCCAGTGAATCCATTTTATTGCTGCAGTTTATTGCAAAGGGGGCTCTATTCTGCAAAAATCAGATAATGTACTTATTCCTAAAAGCCTGGAACAAAAGAGGCTGTAGAAATTTGCTGAGTAGTTGCAAGATACCCATTAAATATAAATATTTTTAAAAATGTTTTCCTCTTTCCTAAGGCTTTTAGAGCAGCATGTGGGAACATGGTCTAAGTACAACATCTTACACTATTAAAAAGGACATCACGAAGGGCAGACGGTCCCAGATTTAACCCTTCTCTCTCCTGTTCATAAACAGTTCATGATGCATACAAATCATATAAGTTTATATAAAACAGTGATTAGAATAGAAGCTTATATTTTTATAACAGCTATTGATCCACATTTTTTCACATCTGGATAGAAACAATTTTCAATGGCAAATTACAGTTAACTTTGCCTTTTTAAATTAAAAATAGCAGGAAAATTGAAAATTACTTTTCATGCTGAGTATACACAGCAGACAAAAAAAAGTTTTCTGGGGCCATTCATATATAAATGAATGTTGATACCAAATGAATATATATATATATATAATACTGAAAATGTTTCAATTAAAATATACAGGGCAGTTAGACAAGAGATTAACTTCTGCTCCAACCTGGCCTGCCTTGTCCCAGGGTAAGTGGGAACAGAATTTGACTGTATCGTGTTTGGCCTGAGTGTCCTGGCCCTGGAGACAACTATCCCAAATTTTTCCTGGGTCCTTAGTTGACTCCAGAGAATGGAAGAACAAGCTGACACACAAACCAACTGAGAACCAAGACACAGGAGCAAACACACCTTAATGAAATCTCTTCTGATGCATGATACCTTCACACTGTGAGGTTTAATAGCTCTGAGTAGGATTCATCTGACCTAAGACATCTAAGTATGAGCTAAGCACTTCAGTCTACTTTTACTGTCAAGGAATAGAAAAAGGAAAATCCCACCAGCAACTCATCTGATCTTTCCTAGATGCCTATTTAAAGATGAAATGGATCAGCCTTCGTGATCTGACTACGCAGAACCTCAGAAAAAAAAGGCCCTTGCTGAAATGTCTTCCAATGGTGATCCCCACAAACTAATACAGAGGCCCATATAATTCTGTATTTTCATGGATAACACCTGCAGCAAATTTGCAAATGATATTAAACTGACGGGATGGCTGAGATTGAATAGCCCAGCTTCAGTCAAGACCTTCATGGACTAAGTAGAAATGCAAATTCTGCAGCTGGGGCAGAACAGCCCCATGCACCAGGCTGGGAACTGCATGGCTGAGCAGCAGCCCTGCTGAAAAGTGAGCTGGGGTTACAGCAGATGCCAAACTGAGCACGAGCCAGCAAGGCACTCTCATCACAAACACAGCAAAATGCACCCGGAGCAAAACTGACTGGCTGAAAGCACCCATCAGATTTGCAGGAATTTTTGAATTCTCCCCAGCTCAGCACTGGTGAGGCCATCTCTGGAATACTGCTAGTTCTGGTTGTTGAGAAGCTGGAAAGGGTTTGGCAGAGAACTACCTAGGTAGGAATGCAGAGTGTGATGTCCAAGGAGAGCTGAGGGAATTCTTTAGTCCAGAACAGAGAAGCCTAAGGCTGGTCTAATACCAGCCTGTGACTACCTGAAGAACAGTCACAAAGAGGACAGAGTTTAAATTTCATTAATAATGGCATATAATGGAACAAAGGTGACTGGCCAAACTCTGATGCTTCAAAGGCTCAGAATGGCCATTAGGAAACAAACTTTTCCATGAGGAGTGTTGCACATCACTGGAAGAGCCTATCCAGAAGGTCAGTGGAATCCCTTCCTTGGAGGTTGTCACAACCTCAGACCTGTTTACTAGCTGTCCTCCTTGTTCTTGCTGAGAATTTCTATTTGCTGTTATTAACAGAGATATAAAGTGAATCCTGAGCATTCTTCCAAACCCTGTGATGCCATAAGAAGGGTGAAACACACCAAACGTTATTTGATAAGTTTTAAGGTTAAAAAGGCTCATTTGGCTTGATATTTTTAAAAATTTATTACATATTTAAATGATTTTTTTTTGTAGCTTTGGCGTATATCAGAAGTTTTACTTTCAGTAACAGCAAAATTATAGTTCTCAAAGGCAACTGTGTGGAGAATCATGAAGTGCAGCTAAGCTGAGCTTAGAAACAGGATTCATTTCTTCTGGTCCAGAGAATGTGACCAGACGGGTTTCCGTTTCTGAATAAAGGCTTCGATGCCTTCCTGCCCATCTCTCAAAGTCAAATTGTCTACCATGACCTGGGCAGTCATTCTGTAAGCAGTGTCAAGGTCCTGTGTCATCTGTCTGTAAAAGGTGGCTTTCCCCAGTGCCAGGACAGACTTGCTGCTTTTGCATATCTTGTGAGAGATTTTCATGGTCTCTTCTTCTAGCTTGTCTTCTGGCACCACCTTGCTGACAAGCCCGTGCATTAATGCTTCTTGGGCAGAAATAGGTTCACCCGTGAAAAGCATCTCTAATGCCACCTAAGCAAACAAACAAACAAATCACATTAAGTATATTCAGCTTCCTTGTTGCTTTGGATGCCTTGAGAAATGTCAGCTTCTTCCTTCAAGTACAAGTTGCACATTTTCTAGCCTTTGAAACTGCCAAGGAAACAAGAAAAGGTTTCTACAAGAGGACTGGTCTGGAGCAGGCTCTTCTTTCCCCAGAACTGCCCACTTTTCAGAACTGCTCTCCTAGGCTGATGCATCTGTGTTTCTTTTCAAAAGCTTAGAACCTCTAGTGATTGCAGCAGATATCAGGAGAGATGTAGATACCATGTCAAATAACTTCATGACTTAGTATCATTAAGTCAAAAGTCTGATTTCAGTATTTTAAAGTGAGAGTACAACAGTAAATAAAAAGAGATTTTCTAAGTGCATAGATTTGTAAATATGTCTTTAGTTCAAGTTTGGTCTGTCCATTTTTAAAAACATCCCTCTCATAATTATACCTATCCCAGGCGCCTGTTGCTTTCAGCACACTATACCTAAGGTTTTGAATTAAAATATCCAAACATTTAGCTGATTGTTTGATGCTATACATAAACATTGAGAAGGTTTTTTCTTTTTCTCTCTGACTCCAGATGCAATTGGCTGATACTGTTAGGCTCCATTATCCTCATTAGCACCTTTGCAGTGTTAGCTACAGACAATCATCTTGGCAATATTTCATTTGATAAGAGGTCAAAATCAGTGATCCTGAGAATTGCAGGAAAAAAAAGGAAAAAAAAACTTGCTACACCGAAAAGGAGCACAAAAATACACATTTTAAAAAAGTAACTGAAAATTAGAAATACTAATTCAGAAAGGGCTATAAAAGTACAGTCTAGCACACTTTTTCAAAACTCATAGTCTGCATTTGAACATGATAGCACTACAAATAAGAAAATAAAGTTTTTATCCAGCAATTGGATCTGTGCAGATAACTCCTTGCATCTCAGCAGCACCCTGCAGGCCTTGAAGAACGAGTCTGCCACATGAATCCAACAGAATCAGAACCTGAAGTTTTATTTCTCTGTCAAGGCTCTACAGATTACACTATTGTTTATGCAGCAAGAGATGTGCCGTCACAATCAGTAGGAAATAAAGTAGGAGGGAGGTATATGATGGTTTTATGTACTATTTAAAGCACCTTGATCTAAACCCTGGCAGAGCACGCTGACATTGAAATGTCACTGCCTGGCAGGGACTGATACTTCTGTGGGACCAATATCCTGAGTTTGCAGGGGTTTCTCATCAGGGGAGAACATCTCTGTTTAAAGCACAGAGTTGTCTGCTGGAAAGGGAAGGGGCTGCTGTGCTGGTGGGAGTCCCTGCTGACTGAAATCAGAACAGTAAGAAGCTGCTTTCCCTGAACAGAGGTCATCCTTTCCTTTCTTTGTCCCAGTTCACCAGTTCACATAATTTCTTCTGAGTATGTCTTTGGCAATGAAGTACTTTGCATGTTCTACAGTTAAAAATGAAGTTTAGGTAACGCAACTAAAAGGCCTAACATGATCCTACTCCTTGCAAAACTACACAAAACTAGAGAGAGGAGAAAAAAAAAAAAAAAAAAAGGAAAAGGTGGGAAGGAAACCTACCTTTCTTGGAAGAGACCTGCCCAAGGCCACAGCTGGGGTGGAGCAAAACAGCCCGATGTTTACTCCAGGAGTAGCAAATTGGGATTTCTCACTTGCCACTGCAATGTCACAGCTGGCCACGAGCTGACAGCCTGCTGCTGTAGCCAAGCCATTGACTTTGGCAATCACAGGTACTGGAAGTTTCTGGATTAAGGTCATAACCTGTATGCAGGAAACAAAACGTTCAGTTAGCACTGAATTTAAACATGGAGTGTTCCAAAATTTGCAGTAGCTCCACACACCTGGCATCATATTGTTTCCCAGCTTTGTCAATTGGAGTTCCATGTATGATACAACCTCTCCCAGCAAAACCTGCCTTGTTTAGTCCTGCTAGCTCCGATGGAAAGCACAACACTGAACAGCAGGCTCGGCTGGCTCGGCAAGGAGCTCAGGTGTCTGCACTGAAGGGTGTGAGTTGCTGTCAGAGCTACTGTGTGTCCAAGACAAACCATCCTCACCTTCATTACTGCCTGCAGTGGAAAAGTGACTGTGTAATAAAAGGCTCTGTGGTGAGGAATTGTGTACAGCAGGTGATATTTTCCGAGGCTGGATAGCCAGCTTTTAGATAGCTGAAGCAGAGATGAATTTCTCTTATTTTTTTCTAGCTCACTTTCTTCTTCCACAAATGAGGGATCAAACTCACCTAATTTAATGCTTGCAGGTACAAAATGCTATTTAACTGACTACTGTCATTATGAGGATGGAAGAATTCTCATATTAGCACTATGCAGGCAAGATAAAGTTTTCATTTGTTAACTCATTTTCTCCAATGGATAAAGCCTAATAGGTTTAATGTCCCTTAGATAAAACGACCTAAATTCTTCTGAATTTGGCCACCCTTTGTCTCAGATTTTCTACCTTTAAGACCAGTGTTCAGTTAGTCTCAAAAAGTAAACAACAAATGAGTAAGAGTACGTACATGTGTGCAAAGGAACACAGAGAACACTTTTTATGGTTTAAAAAAATCTATGTCAAATGCTTCTTTAAAAAAATCCCTGCTATTTCTGGGTTTTTGAGAAGCTTCTGGAGAAGCAATATTCACATCTGCCTTGGACTTTAGCGTGGAGAGCGCTCCAAGGAGGCACAGGCAGGTGACATGGCCTGCCCAAGTTTACTGGTCACAGACAGATCTGGAAGCCAGAATTCCTGAATTTCAGACCAGTGCTCTGACTCATCAGTCCACAATATGGTGGACATGACATTTAGGACAGATCCATTCTACTTAACTCAGGTATCCACATTTATAAAGACATTCTTAAGCTTTCCAAAGGCTTTCGAAAGTACTTGTCTTTCTCTAGGGAAGAAAAAGACAAATAAATTACTTTATCAGATCACTAAGATGTAGATATGTTAGGAAGCTTCATAAAGTCTAAATTAATTTCTGTATTTCTCAGTTCATCTGTAAATTGCCATTAAAATTTATCATAAGACCTTCTTCCTACAGAGGAATAAAACTAAGTTGTGGTTTATGAGAGAAACTTAAATCCCTTTAGGATTCTCAGGTAGGAAATGTAAGGCACTATTATTGTTATCATCATCATCAGAAAAGGGATTACATTAAATACCGTTTTGTCACTGCCATTTCACTTCTCTGCAATTTTCATTGTCTCAGAAATATTTATCTGAAATGCAGTACCTCATTTTGCAGTTAGAATGATGACTTCCTTGCTAAATTCACTTTACAGTAGGGCACTCTTCTTACAAAGAAACATTTAACTCTGCGGGCATGTGCGCACACATATATATTTCCTTTATTAAATCAAAACCTAGCTTTCTATACTAGCCATTATTCCTCATGCATATAGCCCTAATGCTAGAAATATATCAGGGACAATTTAAATTCCTTTGGTTCTTAAAGTGAGAAATTTACAAACTCCTCATTTTATGCTACATATAATAACGGTTCACCTTTCCACTGACAGCACTGTAGTATGCTGCCCATACAAAGATAAGCAAAAGTGTGGCTGAATGACAAGTTAGTCCCATCATCAGAAGGGCACAAAGGTCCCAATTTAAAATTAATTTTCCAGTTACAGGGAATTTCAAGTAAGGAACAGAGGCAAAGCTGCAAGGATTATTGCCACATATTACACTAAAGGGCCTTCAGTGGTAAGTTGCTCTAAAATCTATTTGTGAATTTGTTAAATATGAATGGAGGGAGCTTGACACTGTGCATGGAGGTCTTAATTTCTAATGAAGGAACTAGGAAAACAAAAGTCTAAATTATTTTTTGTGGTCATATTGAGCACGACTAGAGGTAAAATTCTAGTTGGCTTTTTGCCATTCTCTCCAAAGAAGCACTTTAACTTCCTGACTTCCAGGGCCTTTCTTCTGCAACAAGTACTTGTGTTCCAAGCCAGCCATACAGTCGATATTTCAGCTGTTCTTATCAGCTAGGTGCTGGAAAGGACTATTAGATCCCAAGGGGAATGAAATTGGATAATCCTATATTTTAGGAAAGACGCTACACAAATACTCAGCTGCAAGGAAACTTGGCCAAAGTAAGAAATATGCAAGAACTATATTCGTTTTATGGCACCTATACATCAGCATTCTAGCACTTTTATTTGCAAACAGAGAATGAAAACCAGGGAAAACATAATTTCACCAGGCTTAGGTATTAAAAGAGCACAATGGAAAAGAGCAGGGAATCCAGAGCAAATACCTGTGCTCCTGCCAGGAGACAACCAATTTCAGTGCTTGCTTACAGTACCAAGCAAAAGTGTCTGGCATTTCTGAAAACTCACTTACCTCTGCACAAAGTTCAAACACTTTGGAATGATGCTTCACATCCTCTTCACTTGACAGTTCCTTCAGGTCATGACCAGAACAAAATATGGGTCCTTCAGCTGCAAAGAATTTAATGAAATGGAAGGAGAGAGAGAGAAAGAAAAAAAAAAAAAAAAAAAAAAAAAAAAAAAAAAAAAAANAAAAAAAAAAAAAAAAAAAAAAAAAAAAAAAAAAAAAAAAAAAAAAAAAAAAAAAAAAAAAAAAAAAAAAAAAAAAAAAAAAAAAAAGCTTTCAATCTGAATTACTTTGAAAGGCAACAGTAGGGGTAATATCAATACCCTACTTCCAAAGGTATGGAGTTGTCAATGGTAAAAAGAAGGAATCTGGGGAGGGCTGGCAACATTTTACATATTTTAATTGTAAATTTATAGAAATATAACTCCTAAATATTGCACTCTTGAGTTTTATAATAATTTTTAATTACCACCATTTAACCACACTAACACCCAAACCTATAATTTTCAGATGCATAGTTTGTCTTTCACTCCAAGTTAACTTGTTTAAAAACACAGCACTTTACACCGTTGAGCCCAGGTTTTCCTAACATATTGCGCCAAGCTGCCTCTTGGCAAAATGTAAATAATCAGCTGCAGCAAATCAGAAGTTAAATCATTAACTTCTAAATAAATATGGAGATTTCCTTGCTGTGACATTCAAGGCAACATGGGACAAGAAGGTCTTTTGGCTAAAGGAGGGCCAGAAATGTTGTTGGGGGCCTCTGTTTTTCCACTGCTCGAACTATCATCTAAGGGAATTCCATGTGATTCTGGCTTTTGTGACTTTGCCAATTAAGGTGCTTTTACTGCACAGATCTTTCTTGGACTTAAGTGCTGGAAATTTGGGTTTCTCCAATATTTGGGCAGGAACAGAGTAAGATCCTATGGATCTAAGTTTTAGATTTGCTTGAAGTGATCAAACCTCTGTGTCTAGATATAGTATCTTCACAACAGTGCTCCTCACTCATAAGAATATTTGCTGTAAGAATAAATCCATCTGAAGCTTCTGAAGATTTCAGAGCTTTTGAGATAACTATATAAACGTGACAACTACAGCTGTGCAGTCATAACCTTACACATTTCTTCCCTATATATTAAGACTAATAACATCTAGAAATAATCACACAGAACCATAGAATCATTAAGGTTGGAAGGGACCTCTAGAGGTCATCTAGCCCAACCCTAACACACCTAACATCAACTTGTTGCATGAGTTAACACCTTATCTGGAAACTAATCACATCTGTTTCTGCCTCATTAAAGAAGAATCCACTGCAAGGTATGCGTCAAAGATTTAAGGCATCCCCTGACAGGTCTTTAATTTTCTTTGGAGTTCTTGGGCATTCAGCATTGAAATGACAAATCAATAGGATTATGCAACTTATTTTTAATTAAAAAAAAAAAAGCAAACAAATCAAACTGAACTTCCAAAGCACTGTATTCCCAAATAAGAATATGAAATGTTCTTAAAATTCTGAATGCATATTTCTTTCTTCTGTACACTTAACTATCTATTCTCAAGGAGGAGAAAAAAAAAATCCTCATAATACTGGGTCTAACCAATGAATCTTATTCTTCCAAAAGCTAGAAGTGGGCAGTAGATATTCAGACTCAGGGAAAAACTCATCTCTGAAGTTGACTACCTTCTATTGTCACATGCATGCACTTGTGCACAGTGTTTCCTTCTTAGTACAGGAAACTAAATCGAGCTGTTGGATGTTCAAGAGGAGGGCAAAAATAACATCTTAAAATATCACAGTGAAAGAAATATCTTAAGGATAGTTCAATAGTTATTTAAAATTTCTACAGATAAATACCTAGCTATAGATTAGGATTGTAGATTAGAAAGTACATATTTATCTGTATTTCCTATAGAGGAAGTGTATAATAGGCTCTGAGAGATAATGTGCTAGATCTGGAGGTCATCGGTGACTGCAGTATCAGTGTTATGGTCTCTCCTTTGCCAGAGATTTTTTAAAAAGTGGACCAAAACTTTTAAAAAGTTTTGACAAACTGCTGGCAAGTATAACATAGATCATCCTATGATTTAAGCAGACTTAAACCAGGGCATCAGACCACATGATTTGAAGAAACCTTTATGCTTCTTTATTTTGATCTCACAAACCTACCACTGAAGGCAACAATGGTATCGGAAGCTCATTTTTTTTTTCTTATACACACACACACAAAAAAAAAGAAAGAATTAAAAATATTTCTTCTGTAATTTGACAATAAAATGTATGTTCCTTCTGCTCTATTTTCTATTATTCTGTGATACAGTTAGCGGTAAGCATCACATCATCCTGTTTCTTCTAGTGTCCTCTTCCCCCCTGTTCTCTCCCTCCTCCCTTAGCTCAAGGGAATACCTGAAATGATGATAACTCTGAGATCTTTGCTTTTGACGTCATGCAGCAGGTCCTCCTGAAGCGACTGCAGCATGGACAGCGACAGCGCATTTCTTTTCTTTGGATTGTTCAAGATAATGTTTCTGTAAAAATAATGAAAGGGTTACTATAAAAACTGCACAGCCCTAGTGAAAACAGGGATGAACTCCAGACACTGGAAAAATGTATTTGTATTTCGTAACCCCAGAAGTTCTAGAGGGGACTAGGGGCCTTTTCTCACGTGATTCCAACAATCGCTCAAATTCCTTTTATTCTCCGTGCTATGCTATGCTCAGGTCCGCTCAGGCACCATTTCCGGGCATTTTGTCCCCAAAGCGCGGTGGTGACTCTACTGCCACGGCGGCCGCGCAGGAAGGCCGCGGAGAGGCCTCGGGGCGGCTGCAGCGGCGGCGGGAGAGCCCGGGCGCCATTCCCCCTCCGCCTCCCCGCAGGGTCCCCGCGGAGCGCCGGCCGCGGTGCCCGCTCACCGCACGCCGCCCGCCTGCCGCGTGGCGGTGAGCTTCTCCGCCGGCGGCCGCCCGCCTCCCGCCGCCGCGGCAGGGCTGCCGCTCCCGCTGCTGCTGCAGAGCCCGGCGCGGCGGCCGCCCAGGGCGCCCCGCAGCCGCCACAGGCGGGCGGTGGCGGCCATGGCTTGGGGAGGCGGCGCCTGCAGCTCTACGCCCGATGGCGCCCCCCGCGGCGGCCGTTATCATCACCCCCCGCACCCCCCAGCGGCCGTTAGCGCCTCCCTGCGGCCGTTATCAGCCGTTTTGAGCCATTAGCGGCCGTCACCGCGTCTCCCTACCCACGGGACGCTTAGCGGCCGTTACCCCTCCGCCGCTGTCCCTAGCGCCTCCGTACGGCCGTTATCGACCGTTATCGGCCGTTACTGCGCCCCCCCGGGGCCCTTAGCGGCCGTTACTCCCCCGGGGGACCGTTACTGCGCCCCCCCGGGGCCCTTAGCGGCCGTTACTCCCCCGGGGGACCGTTAGTGCCTCCGTGCGGCCGTTATGGGCCGTTTATCAGCCGTTAGCGGCCGTTACTCCTCCTTTGGGACCTTTGGCGCCTCCCCCCGGCCGTTATCAGCCATTAGCTGCCTTTACCACCCGTCCCCGGGGTCTGTTAGCTCTCCCCCAAGGCGACCGTTAGCAGCTATTACCCCCCTTCCCTGGCCGTTAGCTCCACCTCCCACGGCCGTTAGCGTCTCCCGCGGCAGCCGTTAACGGTCGTTAGCAGCCGTTACTCCCACACACATCTCAGAGGAGGAGATGGAGGCAGCACCCGCCGAAGCCCCGCGCTTCCACCGCGTTCTGACTGCGGGAGTTTCCCTGTGGGAAATCCAGGGGAAACAGAGCTCAATACATTTTGCGCGCCTTTTGAGGGGTAGTTTTCCTGTGCTTTACAACACACAGGTTCATTCCAGTGTTTACCGCTGAATCTTGTGCTTCAGGGGGTTGAAGGCGCTGCTGTTGCTGCCTCCCCACGTGTGTTAATCGCTCCCGCTTTGAAAGTGCAGGAAGAAGTGGCCATCTCGTTCTGGACGTTACAGACAAAATCTGGAGTAAAATCCAATTCTTTCCTCAGAACAACCCACCAGGTACAGTGTCTGGTTGTGCTGGTGGGTTTGGATCTCTCAGGAAGAAATGTGTTTTATGAGGTATAAGATGGAGAACTATGCTGGCACTAGAGCAAATGGGTATAAGGTGACTATTAAACTATTTGAGCAGAAATTAAGGGGGGGGGGGGGGGATTGCAGCCATCAGAGCAGTGCGATTGGAAAAGCCTTCCTTGTGACCAAAGTCACATGGATAAAACCTGGCTATTTTAAGCTGGAGCTCAGGAAGCTTCTTGAAGGGATTATACGATGTCCGGGCTAAGATACCTGAGGGCTGAACCTGGGGAGGTAACCCCCTTTCCTTGTCAGTGTTTCTACAAAATCCCCCGAACTCTAAATCGATAGCTGGATTTACAGCCAAATTCCCTGTAAATACGAATCTGTGTTACTGCTTTCATCTCTCCCTGATATTGTGTGTGTGGCAGTAGCCTTGCAAGGTATTTCTAAGTCCAAATGTAGATCTGATTTTCACCATTGAACCCCCGCAGTTTCTTCTGCCTGTAGTAGTAATTCACAGTAATTGCAGCTTTTCAGTTCTCAGCATCAGCCTCATAAAAAATACTGCAATTTTGTGCTTATTAATATATTTATTTATAAAATAGTAACAAGCTTTGTGTGGTGATGCACTTTTTGCTTACTGTATTTATATTGTCTAAAGCAATAATGATCTGCCTGCTCACTGTTTTGTGGCTCTACTGTAATAAAAATAATGTTTTTATGTGCATTCGGTAAGTGTTGAGGGCCACTGAGACCTTGGTCTTGGCTTTTCCCACTTCCCTATTTTCATTTTCTAAGGATTCATTGTGCTTCATGGTCATACACTGAAAAGTTCTTTCAAATGCCATTTTTAATATGTGATAGCAAAAAAAATGGCCATTTAGGAGAAAAATAGATCCTTATAAACTCATCACAAGTGATCACAAATCCTGAGTCCTGTGCTCTAGGTGTCCCTGCTGTAGCAGGGGGCTGAACTAAATGATCTCTAGAGGTCCCTTCCAACCCCAACCATTCTGTGATTTTTAAAGTCACTTCTTGGCATGGCAAAGGCGCCTACACAAACACCCAAGAGCACAAGGCGTGTCCCAGCCCTGGATCTGCAACCCTTTCACCATCTCCAAAGATTTTTTTCCCCCCATCTTCTCCAAATAGCTTGTTTTTGATATAAAGTGTTTCCCGCTGCCTGGAAATTCTGTTCTTTTCCACTTTGATTGACAGCCTCATGTTTCCTTTCACACCCACCCCCATTACAGACCTCCTTTTGGCTGCAGTTTCCCCTTCGCATTAAGCAGACCTGCTGCTGCCTGCTCCGAGACAAGTGTTGAAAAGAGCTTTCCAATTTCAGGCAGACTTTCCTTTTTATAGCATTTGCTAGCAGCCTTGTGCTTGGGCTGAACTGACATTTCTGTGAGCTGGAAACAACCAGAAGCAGCATTGCAGGCATCAAACAGGGCTTTTCTAACCTTTAGTTTTATTGCTTTTTCTTACAGAATAGAAAGACACGTGATAGGGACGTCTCCGTTAGGAGACTACACTTCGCTCACGCCTGTCTCAGAACTACTCTGAACTACCTCTGGCCCGGTGCACCGGAGTTGTACAGAGATGGAGAGTGCAGGGCCCTTCTGTTGCACGTGCAAAAGAAGCAGTTTATGTGAATCACAGGAGGACGTGTCACATATTAGTGCTACTTTAGAAAAGAGGGGCCTCTTTACAGTCATTTGGAATGTGCTATAGGATAAACAATGATCAGAATGTTCTAAAAGCTTAGTCTCTAAGAGAAAGTGATATTATTTATTGATTATTCCAATTCAAAGAAATTCAAAGACATTTTTAGCTACATGATTGCTATGACTCTCCAGACAAGCCGTGCTCTGTATTGCTGTGACAAAGCTGCCAGTGTCCTTACAGCTGTGGCACTCCAATCCTTTTCCCTGTCGCTGTGTGGCAGCACTTCTCCATGTAATGGGTGCTACTTCCCTTCAGCGTGGAGACCAGGACCCTTCTGTCACCAGAACCTCTCCCTATCCTTTATTTGCTGCTTTTCTCTTATTTTCCTAACGTGGGTTTTTCATCTCTCATTGTCCCCACTTCCTGTTAAGGAACGTTTGTTTAAAGGGAGTACTATTTCCCTGGCTTCATTGTTAGGTTTTTTTTTATATATACTTTCCAATTTTAAGAGTCTTAGGATGTGGACAATGATCAGAACAATGATACACATGTGACACTAAACAGAATTGGAGAAGAGTATTCATTCCTGCCCTATGTGCATGTAATGTTATGTTCCTAATTTAGATACTTGATCTCCCAGTGTTCTCTATTTCACTAAGGGAGAGAAGTGCACTAAAATAGAGGCCTGCTTGAATCGTTCCCAAGGCTGCTAGTTTCTCTCTATTGATTACACAGGGAACAGAGGGAAACCAGTCAGATGCCTCTAGCAGATGGTGTGAAATCCCTGCTGCCCCCATGATACAAATACTGATTGCATCCCGGGGAACTTTTGGAGCTTACTGGAAGCTTGGAATAGCAGCACCCTCTGAGCTTCCTCATCCTCTTTGGATCTCAGGATCCACTTCCAAGTGTCCGTGCGTCTCTGCTACAGTTACATCTAAAACAACTGCTATGAAAGAAGAGGTAAATTATGGCCCCTAGTGGGGGCCAAGAGCAAAAGTTTGCCTAAAAATTCTCCATACTGAGGAGTATCTGCTTTCATTTGCTTGGCTTTGTGCCAAGTCACTTCTATCCTCATTAACTTGACCACAAAATCACTCTCACTACCCACCTCATTTCTCCTTTGCTAGTAACTTCTTCCAAAGAGCAAAATATGTTCAGTTTTCTGCACCCCTCCAGTTCATCTGCCTCCTGCTCTTTGGCCAATTCTCAGCCTAATTCATTCCTTTTCCTTTCATCTCACAAAAACCATCAGTGCCATTAAAACTGCCAAAATTATTCATTTATTTTCTTTAGATTGCAGCAGCCACTAAGCATATAGGAATCTTACCAGCATGAGTTATATAGGGACACAGGAGGAAAAACAGCATCCTAGTAGTGCTGTTCTGTTACACATACCTTTCCCCTCCCAAATCCCACATGCCACACAGGGTAGAGGGGAGATGGGGGCACCAGCTCACAGTGCTGTGGGCACAAGGAGGCAAGAGCTGTATCAGTGCCAGCTTCGCTGTTTTCCTTTTCAAGGCCGTACGTGTTTAATTCGCAGTGCGCTGGCACTAAGGAAGAGGCGACGGCTTCATTGAAAGCAGCTGTCTGATATTGGGCAGAAACATCCTGTAACTCTCTGTGTCAAAGTGCTCCTAGTTCCTGTTTCCAGGCAGAGGAAGTATTCATAAATGACCAAAGAAAATTGTTTTCTATTTGGAAAATATTAACCTGCAGATGAAAAGGGATCATGATCTAGGATTTTCTTGGTTTGTTTTTGAAGAAAAAGAATGGTTTGGGGAAGGGTGATGTCTGGCGGACCCCAGGTCTGTCAGGGTGGTCGGCTGGAGACTTTTGGGTCTATTCTCTCTCCAGCCAGGAGTGTTTGTAAGACGGGTAGATACGTTTGAGAACCATAACCCACTGTAAGATGTAGGTGATGTTGGCAAGGAGCTCAGTGAGGGACAAACACTGGGATCTTATTTCCAGTGGAAACCAGGCTTTAACAGCCTTCCCAGTAAGGCTACCGTCTCCTCCATGTGAAATTCCGCTATTGTTTTCTTGCACTGCAGTAACACTAAACTACAGTGTTATTCATCACTGTATCATTATTTTTATTGAGATTTGAGCTTATTAATACTGGAAGATTCTTAACACAGTGATGGTGTTATCCATAATCAATGAAAATTTTAATGAACTAATTACACTAGTGAATTTTTAGAGCTCCATTTATTTTAAACAGTTGATTGACTAATTTACTTCCTCTTTTTCATTCTGCTTGTGCAACCAGCATGGACTTGGGTCTCACAAGACAGAGGAGAGAATATGTGCAAAAAAATTTCTCTATTCTCATCAGTTAAGAAGTCTAATGCTTCCCTGAATTGCACCCTGCTTAATCTCACTAACATTAATTTACCTAAATCTGGATATATTATTTGTTCAAGTAGAGCAGTACAGTATGCAAAATATTAAGGTTTGGCTACGCTTGCTTAAAATAATGTAGTTTAATATATGCCTTATTTTCTATTTTAAAACATGTCTACCAACATTTCTCCATCATGTGCTCAGTCCTGGAGGAGGGCAAACGACCATTTCTAGCTAGTACTTTGTTTCAGTTCCACTTTTTTTTTCATTTCTTCTCGTTGTATGTTTAACTGCATGATTTTGGAGCTCTGATTCTTGGCACATTCTGTTCTAGAAATATGGGCACCTCAACTGGCATCACTGTTCCCAGCAGGAACATTCAGGGAGATGAACAGCGGGTATTTGGACTTCTGAGATAAAACAAAGCTGTTTATATGAATTAATTGCTGCTGCAAAGTTTTTCAAGCTCTTCATCGTTTTTCGAGAAACCCCAAATTTAGCTGTTGACAGTGGCACGAAGTTTCGCTTGAACTGCTGAGGCTATAAAGGCATCTGACTTTGCAAATCAGCTGAATTCTGGGTTTATTTGAAGTTGATGGCAGGATTCCTCCTGATTTCACCCACACCTCATTTTCAACAACAGTCTTTCCACAGTTGGTACAATATTTTTCAAACACTGAAACTAGTAGCTAGTTCATGACGACTTTACTTTTCACTTTTTGGATATGGAGCACCAATAAACACCAGGCAGTTTCACAGGCCCAGCTGTACAAACCAGAATCAAACAGCACCTTTGTTCCCCAGCGCTCCCAAAATTGCAAAGCAACCTAAGTAGGTAATTTCCCAGCTTTTGGGGAGTAGAAGGTAACTATTATTCTTCATTATACATTAATAGTAATTTAGGTCTAGATCAATCTGTAGAAGTGAAATTACAGGGACATTAGGCTGATGAATCATGTTTATTATATGAGTGCCTCAGGATTGAGAAAATATGAGTTTCTCTCCTTACAAGGCACGACTCCCTGCTTGAAAAGTTCCCAGAGAAAAGCAGCTTCATATATACATGCAAAGTGTCAGCAGCAACATGATAGCAAACTTGAAAGTATTTTGCTAGTATGAGACTAGTTATAAGAATATAAACAGAAAAGTGAAAGGAAAAGAGATATGGAATAGAGAGGTTTTGGATTGCATTAGAATATGAAGGCTGGAGTGGGGCTGATATAAAGAGATTTTGAGGGAAGCAGTGGAATAAACCAACTGAATGTAGGTAAAAGTCAAGCCTAAACTGTACAAGTGGCTCTGGGAACAGAGCTCTCCTGCCTTGGCAGCTGCTCAGGTTGGTTGTTTTTTCCCCATCTAAGAACTGGTTTCCCCAGAAGCGGGGACTACCTTCACTTCAGATGTGAGCCAGGACATCTCCTGTTTTTTCTTTCTTTCTGAACTTCCTTTCTAAGAAGACCTAAGGGTTGGAACATGCACTGCACATGCAAAGAAGTTTGTAGTAACATGTTGAAAATACTAGCCCAGTTCAAATTTAGAAATTAAAACTAAATTTAGCTGGTGTCCTAGAGCTAAATAAGAACAACTTGAATGCTGTTTTAAATTGAATCTGTCTGCTCATGGTCTCACAGATCACCATGACACAAATATAGAGATTCCTCCTTATTTCTTCACTACAGCAGCTCTGTGCCACCTTAGGGTTTATCCTGCATCAGGGGAGTTCTCGGGAAACATATGGAGCCACCTGTTTGTTCCTTCCATCTGCCTGTGTCTGCCAGAGCAGGGATTGGAATTTGTCTTAATGAACCCCCATTTTCTCAAACAGCTTCATCCTGATTGACCATGGTAGGGGGTCAGTCATGAGAGAAGCTACGCGTTGTGAACCATATCCTGCTCTACTATACACCCATGGATTTACATGCATCCAAGAGGATCATGTGGTCCTGTGCAGGTTACCACATCTGCATAACTTGATACTGCTCAGAAGTAGTTCTGGAAGCCTGTTATTAGGATCAAGAGTCTGTAACTCCCAGTAGGGAGAGGCAGGTTTTTGACAAGGGTAGTTCTCATCTCTGCACCATCAAGCTTGTTGCTTCCCTTTCAGTTCAGCCCAAATTTGACATCTGAGGAAGATTTGACAGAAGAACTCATCCCTTTTCTTTGCATGAATACACCTTCTAGCTGTATTCTGTCCGAGATTCTCACTAAAACAAAAGGTTTTGTTTGTTTTTTAATATAATTTCATGGACCCAAACAGCTCCTGTCCCCTCAGACAAAAGAAAACATTGCTTAATGGTGGAAGTAAAACTAAGGAAGGAGATGTTATTTTAATGCATTTTTAAAAGGTACTGCACTACAAACCCTAGGTTGGCTGACCCAGCTAGGAGTAGGAGAACGCAGTATATGCGTCCACCTCAGTGTCCCTTCCAGATATGTTTTCTATGATAATATGATGGGTAAAGGGAAGTTACCAGCAATATTCTGTATGAACAGAGGAGCAGACCTGGAGTGTTGCCTGATTACAAGGTATTTGTCTGACACCCATGATGGCTGCACGAGAACGCCTTAATTAGCACTGAACATGTTTAGTTACACAGACTCTTGGCAAAAACACGGTGCTGCTTATGTTTCATAGAGCATTAAGTGCCAACTACTAAGGCCTACCGACGACACTAGAACCTCTAAATCTGTGAATTTCAGTTGCAGCAGAAATACCAAGAATCATTAAGATTAGTTGTTAATTAAAGTATCGGCCATACTTCAGACTTCAAGACAAGGTAAATATTTTCTTCCCAGTAAGGACAAATGATCATAAAATGTATTTTATGTACTCAAAAATAGGTAATCCTCACCTATTTCTGTAAATGCAGATCTGTTTTGGTATGTGAGTAGCTGAGTAGGAGGTATGTATTTATTTAAAGAGAAGACACCACACATACATGGCAGTTTTTCACTTGCTTTTTACACTGGCTTTATGTTCATTTCTCCATGCTGTTCGGAGTGTATTTTCCAAATGCACCAGTTCTCTCCATTTAGTTCATCAAAGTCATTCAGATGCTGGATTTCAAACCTGTGTTTCTACAAAGTGGACTGGGAACAGATTCATTTACCTAATGTGTGGGTTAGGCTCAACTCACAGATTAAGACACCTAAATTTAGGTGTCTGTACGTAGGTGTTTACTTGCAAGCTGGTTGTCAAAGCTCCCATTAGAATCACGAGAGGCACCTACGTTTGATTAACTCAACAGCTCTCAAAATTCAGAGTACTGGTTAGAACCCCACTGCTTTCATACAGTGGGAAAAGGCAGAACTTTAGATACCTAACTTGCATCGAGGCAGTGCTTAAAAACAAATGTTGTTAGGTGTCTCAGCCTGCAAAGCAAATCCCATCACAGCTATTTATAAAGTAGGCATCTCAAGCTGCACAGGCACTTAGTGAGTATGAGGAGCTCGTCAGTGGAGTTCAGGGTGTAATTAATCTGATTAAATATGAGTGTCTATTTTATAATGAGGTGATTCATGCCCTAAACTCCTTTGACGAGCTCTTCAGCAACTATAATAAGAGGCTAGACACCTGACTTACCTGTAGGCACCTACACTATAGACATGTAAGATTTATTGAAACAAATTCTACCATCGGTGAAGGCCTAAGAATGTCTGCAGAACTGAGCTCAGCAGGCTCTGGAGAAGCAACGTGACAGAAAAGGTGGTTACACAGATAGCTGTGGCCCCTATCTCGCCCAGAAACTCTGCACTTACCAGCCTTTCTCTTAAACTCGGACAGGGAGAAGAAAAGTCCCTTTCTGCAGGACAAGGGGAGCTGCAAGATTCCTTCTCCAAGGGGAAGCAGCTGAGAGGTGGCAGATGCAGGACACTTGACGTGACTGCGCCTTTGGATCTCAAGGCAGATGTTCCAGAACAAAATCACAAAAAGGCTGACGCAGCTTGGGTGACAGATTTTCATTCCTGGATGAAGAGTGACAAATTCTGTGTCATTTAATTAACTGCTACAATGGCTGTGCTGGCCCCATCAGAGAATATTTCTAAGCTCTTCGTACTAACTAATTTTGAGAGACAGTGCTATGAAGTACCTCCATTCACTGCTTTTTCCCAAATACACATTTCACCTTTATTTTAACTGAAGTGGGAGCAGCACCTCATATTTCCCGTCACCTCCCCGGTTTCTAATTAAAATTCAATTACTGGTTTAATCCTTGGCTGAAAAGAGCGTATACAGACCATGATCTGCCTGTACAATCAGAGTTACAAAACCAGCATCTATTCTATCTGACTAGACTGAACTTTTAAGACACATTTTTTTTCCTCATAGTTTTCAAATGTATTCTCTTCCTTAAAATGACAGTTAAAATAAAATGCCTTTTATTCCATGGCTCTTTCACAAGGCATTTTACAGGCACTAAGAAGCTAACCCTTGCACTCCCACTGTGTACTGGATACACAGTTGCTTGACTTACCTCCTTTCTCACGTTCTGGGCTTACTTCTCTCCTGTGTGAGGAAAGACTCTGAGTGCTTCCCGAGCTGTAATTATTAAGGGAACACAAACAACATATATTTTAATGTATTACCTATTTTTTCCTTCATTTCAGCAGTGTGCCATACATTTCCTGTGTTTTATTTACTCCCCAGTGAGTCTCCGGTTTGCCCAATTCCATTCATTCCCTCTTGAAGAGTTTACACATTTTAAAAGTTGACTTCAGGAAGATTTCATAATAAGAACTTAAGGAAAATAATATAATCTTGCTTTAAAACACTTCCTTCCTCTTTTTTGCTAATGAATTCTAACAATTCACATTACCTTCTGGCCAACAACTGGTACAGAACTTCATTGTTTAAAGTGTATTTGTTTCTTGTAGTTGTAGAGCACATAGGATTAGGATCCCCTCGCCGCTGTTCTGTGATCAGATCAAGAGATCCCCAAACTTCTGGACTTGGCGAGACCGACGTGGGCCTTGACAAACTGCTTTGCTATTACAGTGAATTGGGATGTAAACCGCGCTGCTCCGTGCAATATCCAGATCTCAATTTTGCAGCTTGAGCCATTTTCTAAAATTGGCAAAAAATCTGAACAGAAATCCAACCTTCGCCTCCTTCAGTAGACTTTGTAGAAAATTCTCAAGCTCATAGACTGGATTTAAAATGGGAAAGAAGCCTGTTTTCTAGATCCTGTTTTGATCATCCCGTTGCTCATGAGGATGGAAATATAACTAGACCCATTGAAATTACCTTTCCTTAGCCTACAGCTGAAGTTCATGTAGTTAATTTGTGGAGCTTTTCTGAGAAGACTGTTAAAAAAAATAGTCAAAATTATCTCTTGTTATTATTATGGATTTCCTTGTAAAACAATGCAAAATGAATGCTGGTTGTAAATGTACTGCCCACTTACCAACAGAAATTCACTGTCTATCCCACAAACAGATACTCATCTTCAGTGTCAGTGCTCCTCCAGCCAAGCCAAAAGTCACATTTGGTGCTGAGTTTTAATAAGGACCTTTTGACCACCAGTTTTTTCCTATCAACTGGTGACAGATAATAGGAGACAAGTTCAAATTGATGACACAGCGGGGAAAGTTCTTATAAATCATCTTTAGTCCCCCAAACCAGACCTCAGATTTAGATTTCTTATTCTCAATATATGATCCTTTTTGCCCATGTTGCCTCATTTATACATGTTCATTAGTTTTCCTATGAACTATAGCACATCACAAAGCTGTGTTGTATTCTTTTAATTTTTGTACTGAAGGATTTCAGATGGAACCTAACATAATTAGATTACATGTAATCTCTTCCCATTTTGATCCTATTCTCAAGAGTGTTTGCAAAGAAGCTTACTTGAGTCCTAAATGCACAACTTTAAATCATAGTGACGGGGATGAATAAGAGATGCACACTTTTATGAAAACATATTGATGTGCAGGACAAAACCTTATGACTTTCTCAGGTAACTCCACTGGGAATGTCCGTTTGAAGAAGCTTTAAAACCCTGGACATGTAATGTTTTAAACTTGGGCATAAAACCTACGACAAGTTGATTCAGAGTCTTTCCCTATCCATTTTCTCCCCTGAATCAACACTAACCCTTATTAATATCTGCTTGTAACTCTGTTCCCAAAGAGATGCTACCCTTTCTATTAAAGTGTCAGCCTTCGAGATAAAGTGCAGTTTCGATGCATTTTCAACCAGCCATCACCTTCCTGGTAGTATATTAAAAGAGATTATGCGTTGCCAGAGACAGCAAGCCTTGTCAGGTCAGGGCAAAACAACATTTTAAGCCGATTGACTCATATATCTCAAGGTATGTGTGTCCTTGCACAAATTCACTTTCCCCTCAACCCAGTATTTAAGGAAATCCACTTTTCACAATGTTGATTGATCTGAAGTGTGGTGAACCCTGCATATTATTTTGAGGTTAGGGAAGGAGAAAAAACACCAAACAAATGTGTGTGAGTGCCTGTAGTAAATTACTCACATTATGAGAATCTATGAGGGAAAAATTGATATTTGGTGCTTGCTGCCTCATCTTTCATAAAAAATCTGCTTTGCATAATAATTTTGTGACAGCATAAAATATGTTTACACTCCATAGGTATTTGCCAGATATTTGGGAAGCTTCACATGGCCTCACAGGCTAAACCTGTCTTCACCTGCCAGAGGTGAAGGCTGCTTTTGGTAATGACAGGGGCTGTCCCGAGAGTCCCAGGGCTCCATCACAGCATGAAACTATGCAGCCGGTTCCAGTAAGACCTGGTGTCAACACCAGCCTCTGCGGAATCTGGGATGACACTTTCTTCACCAGACAGGAATTTGAATTACCCAACATCTGCAGATTTGGAGTCCTCCTGCCAGTCAGGAGATGGCACAACTGTGGGAAGGGAGCTCAGGGGCTTGCTGCTTCCAAGCTGCTGGAGGGCGGGTGCGTGGCCACCCCATCCCACATCCTGCAGTTGCCACATGGGCTTGTTTAGGGAAAAGATACATGGATAGGACTTCTATTCTCTGCGGCTATTCATATGGTTAAGACTTCATAGGAAACCTTCATGCTGCTTTAACGTTCACAGGAGGTCGAGCTAACACACGAACACAGACCTTATATATAAGTGGGGTCTGTAAATATCATGCTTTGGGGAAGAAAAAAAGCCCCTGATATTTCACTAGGAACTTCACCTGAATGGGTATTTTTCTTCTTCATCACTCATTTACACTTCTCTGCCTACTTGTTTCAGCACCAGATGGAAAAGGTCTTAAAGATTAACTTTTGCTCTGTGTGATGGGTTTACAGTTGCACTTGATGATCTTGAAGGTGTTTTCCAACCGTAACGATTCCATGCTCAATTACACCTATTGCAGGGTCCATTACTACAGCTCAGCGACTCTACACACTTTATTATAGGCTACCGTTTTCATTTGCTTAGAAATTAGTGGAAAATTATCCCTCTGGATATTTTCATTGATACAAAGTTCTTGTATTTCTGTTAACTTTTGTGTTACATCTGACATTCTGGGAGTTAGGGGCAAGTGATAATAAACTCTACTCTAAGAACGGCAGTGCTCTGAAGAACATGACTCTGCAAAACAGTGTCATGGGTTTCCAGGCTCCTTGCCTCGCTCTACATCAGAACTTTTGAATTTACGTAAATGTATCATGCAGCCACTGAAAGCTGTACAATTTATTACCGCTTAATAAGAAGGCTTAATAAGCCTTTTCCCTTCTTTCATCAGATTCCTTCTGCTTTGGGAGCAGGATGAAATCAGGCTAACGGTAAGTTGATAATAAAATTGTGATTCAGGAAAACACCCTGATTTCTTGTTTCAAGGATATTATATCTATAGGTTCTGATAATTTTTAAGTGCCTTCTTCAGTTAGGCTTTCTAATTTTTGTGTTATCTGTACATAGCCATCCTCGTGCTATCTATCTGGCCAGACTAAAAAGAGATCTCATAAAAGTTCTTTTATAAGGCTGACAAGTGACATGTTTTGGGATTATGATTTTCTTCGGTTCGCTGAAAAATGACTTGGTATTAAGGAGACATTCAAAAATGTTGTACAGTATCAATGGATTAAACTTTGCTATATGTGCTCTATGGAGTACAAAAGATTAGTAAAAGCAAAATCAATGCCTAAGAATCACACAGAATCCTTAAGGTTGGAAGGGACCTCTAGAGATCATCTAGTCCAACCCCCTGCTCCAGCAGGGACACCCAGAGCACGGGGCACAGGGCGGCATCCAGGTGGGTTTGGAAGATCCCCAGCGAAGGAGCCTCCACAACCTCTCTGGGCAGCCTGTTCCAGGGCTCTGTCACCCCCACAGGAAAGAAGTAGAAAGGAAAGTCAAAGAATATTAAGGTAAGAGAAGGAATGAGACTGAAGGAGAATAATGGGAAAAGGCGAGATAATTGCTTGAGGATATAGAAAAAAATGAGGAAAAAAAGAAGGAAAGAGGAGAAAATCTGTTTGATGTGTACAGCTGATTTTGATTTTAGGCAGCCAGAAAACAACAGCCTCTAAAGGCAGAGGGACAAACGCTCCTGCTCCAATACCCGGTCCTGCTGCCGCTATCAGGGTTTGGCCTGGGGAGCCCTCCTCAGTGTAACAGGGTCCACGTCAGGCAAACCTCTGCCTAACCCCTGCTGTGCAAAGCTGCCAGTGAGCACCTGTATCACCATCAAACAGGTGACAGTGCGACAGAAACACCTGAAACGCACTCACCTACAGCAACACAAAAGCAAAGCCGGCAGGTTGTGTAACAGCTGTGTACACTTAATCTTATAAAATATTGACGTATTTTCCTGCACGATACTGGAAAGAAGAGCCATCTGGCACCTATTGTTCACAGAGCTATAGATGCTTCATATCAAATCAGGTATTTTGAGTGATATCCTTTATAATGATTACAGCAGTTTCTAAAAAGTGACAAGCCTCAGAGGCTGAACAGGCAGGCTCCTCTTCAGGACTAACAAAGAGGCTCATAGGTGCTCTGATAACCTGCAGGGCCTTCGAAGCCACTCTCTCCCAGGGACACATGGCTGCACCTGAACGGCCTCTGCTTTCAGAGCCCAAGACATCAGCTCATGTGCCTTAAAAAGTCATCTGCAAGCCAAGTGGCAATGACATATTCCAGGAAATTACGCTGAATTCCTGCACAGCACAAGCACTGTTTGAAAAATGACAGTCTCCGTTTAAAATTTAGTTTTAAGACCAATATATTTCTACTACCTGCTATCTTTTGAGTCCATAGAATACATATTCTTTTAAGTGAAAGTCAAACTCCCGTGGGAAACAATTGTGTCTTTATGTGAACCTATACACTTACTGTTCTTACCTTTTTAAATGCTTTGTTGAAGGAATTCCATAAGCTTTCTAGCTAAAAAAACAGAGGACACTATGTTGAGAAATAATTGCTGATGGAAATGTCCATAGTTTTTACATTATGAGTTCTGGTATTCCTTTGAAGTTCAGCAGGCAGGACTGTGATGCAACAGGAAACAGGCCATTTTAAATAAGTTTAAATGCAGGCTCAGTTATCTTCAAGATAAATCACTGGACTTCAACAGATACATCAGTTCTGAATTAACCCACTGCAAAGGTCTAGACTGTACTCTAGGTGTGAACCCAAGCCCATTAGTAAACCCAAATTTTCCTTATATTTTCAGTCCCAATTCACAATTAAGTAAATGGCAACTTTGCCCAATTGAGACTGTGAATGGACTTGACACAGGCAGGTTTTCTACCACGTGTCCTACGCTGCTCATCCGCACAACGAGCGAGATAAATCAGTGGGGCAGAAGGCTCACGCGAAGCAAAGCGACATGGTGTCGGTTGGCAGGCCGCATAAGAGACTGCCCTTAAGGGCAGGGTCGATGCAACAGGGGTGAAAACTGTCAAGAAACATGCTGAGATGTACCTGCTCCTTTGGTTACACTCCTACAAAGAACAGTCACTGGCAACATTGCCACCAAGTGCACCAAGACTCCACCAAGTTCAAAGGAGGGAATCCTGCCCCTCTACTCAGCTCTGCTGAGGCCACACCTGGAATACTGTGTGCAGTTCTGGGCTCCCCAGTATAACAGGGACATGGAGCTTCTGGAGAGGGTCCAATGCAGAGCAACCAAGATGATTAAGGGACTGGAACATCTCTCGTATGAGGAAAGACCGAGTGAGTTGGGCCTGTTGAACCTGCAGAAGGTTGAGAGGGGATCTGTCCAATATGTATAAGTACACGAAGGGAGAATGTAGGGAGGAAGGGGTCAAGCTCTTCCCTGTGTAGGCCAGTGATAAGACAGTAAGGGGTATAAGTTGAAACCCAGGCAGTTCCATCTCCATGTGAGGAAGAACTTCTTCATTGTGAGGGTGACAGACCGGTGGAACAGGCTGCCCAGGGAGGTTGGGGAGTCTCCCTTCTCTGGAGATCTTCCAAACCTGCCTGGATACCACCCTGTGCCCCGTGCTCTGGGTGTCCCTGCTGGAGCGGGGGGTTGGACTAGATGATCTCTAGAGGTCCCTTCCAACCTCCACCATTCTGTGATTCTGTGAAGAGCATAAAACGATACGCAGGTTTTTATGCATTACAAGTAACAGAGATTGCACATTCTTCTGCAGGCTAGGAAGAGTAGTAAAAAACGCACTGGTAGAAATGTTATAGCAGAATTTGTATGTAGGAGTAGTGATAAAAGCAGTATGCTATTGCTGTGAGCCCCCTGGAAGGCTCTGAGTTCAAAACCCCCTCCACATCCTACTTGTAGTATTACAACTGTAAACAATGAGCATATGGGAAACAAAAATGATGATATATAGGTGGAGAATGTTCAAAATAAAGATGGTTTAGATGAAGCAGAGAGCTCCCTGTGCAAGACATTTATCTTAACTAATTAGCTGTTTTCAGAGGGAAAAAAAAACAACATGCTCAATGAAAACTAAGTATGTTTTTATATTCCTGAAGCCTCTGAAATGTTAGAAAAGACAATTAAGACTTTAAACTGGATGGAGTCAGACCAGACCCCAATATCCTAGACTGCAGATCCCCCAGACTCTCAGGATTTATGACAGCCCAGTTAATCACAGTTTCTTTATGAAATGCATTGCAAAGCAACACGTGAGTTCTGTTTTCCATTGTTGCACTTTCTCTGCTTGCACAAGAGTGAAAATATTTAGACAAAACCAATCCAAGTCTTATTGCTTTTAGCCCTTTCCCCTATGTATGAAATGCAGCCATGTCCATACACAGTGATTTAGGTCTGAGGCCGAGAGATGGGCTGGCCAGGATATTTGCCACGCTAGAGATGCTGCCTTTGTTTTTTCCAGAATTATCATTCCTCAGGATATCCTTCCTGGGGAATGGGAGAAATCACTGAGAACAGGAAGCCTTTTATAAAACTGTAGCACCTGTGCACAAGATTTACCCATCTTGGGAGAACCAGTCAATAATTATGCAGCTCCTCTGACCCATCTTTCTAACTCTGGAGCACTGCCCAAACGGTCAGAAAAAGCACAGTCAGTCCTCGTATCACAAGATTAAAAACTAGTATCAGAAGTTGAGAACTCATAGTCCAAGTAATGCAGAAATGGTGATTTTAAAAAGCTCTGGAGAATGCACCAACCTCCCCTGTTACTACTGAACCAGAGGGGACAGGGCGGGTATCAAAGCCGTAGAGCTGGGCTGAGTGATGACACCTCACCCACTTTACCCATTTCCAGACCCCCGCTTGCGTCATTCAACCCAAAAGCCGCAATTCAACCCCAAAACGCGCCCCCCACGAAGGGGCCCCCGCGCCTCGCTGCGAGCCCAAGATGGCGGCGGGCGGGTCGGGGGGCGCGGCGGGGGGCGCCGCCTCCGCGCCTCGCTGCGAGCCAAGATGGCGGCGGGCGCGGGTCAGCCCGGGGGGACGGCGCCGGCAAGGGGGCGGGGAGGGTTTCCATAGCCGCGGCCGCCCGTGTCACGCCGGGGCACTTCCTGGTCGGAGGCCGCCGCTCCCAGGGCAGCAAGCAGGGAAGGAGGAGGAGGAGGA